>VWZV01011962.1:0-47108 GCA_013397155.1 Irena cyanogastra | reverse complement strand
AAACCTAACCCAAACCAACCAACCAAAACAACACAAAACAAAAACTCCCACAGACAAAAAAACCAAAACTTCAAACCAAAACCATAAAAAAGCAAAAAACCCCAACTAGTCCCCAGACCTCCACCACCAACTGTGAATGGACCAGAGAACTGTTTCACCTGAGAACATCTGAAATTCTGTTCACCAATGACTTGCAGATGCTGAGAAACAGTAAAAGGAAAATGTATAATACCTGTATTCAAAAGAAAAGGATAAATTAGATCAAACAGCCTTTTCTCCTTATCTGAAGCATATTTTGCTTTAATACAGTACTATTTGGCTTTGTTGTTTTTTGTCTTCTGAACACAAAATAATGATACTTTTCTTCCTCTTTTCATAAAACTGCTGATCCTGAGGAGACAAATGGAGATTTCCTGGTTTGACCTTGCTTAATTTTGCAGACTTCATGTATGTTGCAGGATGCTGGTGGTTAAAAGCCCAGGCCTTTTGAAGCCTGTGGGAATGCTTTTCCATGAGTAACCACTTCAGAGGGGCTCTGAAGGGTGTGTGATACTACACCATTCTCTCAGAAAAAGAGAACGCTATTTCTGATGTTGATCATCTTCACCAACTGCTGGATGAAAAAATGGTGGGATTTGGTTGCAAATGGAATATTATAAATTTCTTCTCTATGCAAACAAATGCTATGTCTGATGCCCAGACATCAGTTAAGTGTTGGATATCAAAAGCTGTGGACTAGAGGAAGCTGTAGTTTTTCATTAACATACAAATCTCATCCATATGATAAGGTGGTGAATGTAAATAGCACAGGTGTCCAGAGAGAAATCATTCTGAGTTCCTGGGGTTTTGGCAATTAAAGGCCAAGTTGTAGTAAATTCTACTTAAGTTCAAGGAGGGATGAGAAAGGAAACATGGCAAGAACTTGCAAAGAATCCTCACTAGTTTAGGCCTACTCTGATGGCAGTGTGGACAGATCCTGAGACATCTCAGATCGCAGCTGTTGCGTGACATTGTTTGAATTGAAAGCTTTCCTCCTTCCTTGTCTCCCAGGAGAAGCAACCAGCTGGGGTTGCTGCACACGACAGAGCATATCTGACATGCTTCTAATGAACAGACTAGTCTTTAGGCAGGGGTTACTGCAGAGAAAGTATTTGTCAAACCTCCTGCAGAAGAAAAGAGGATTAATGCAGAAAACAAAAGCTAATCCTCTCTGCCCCACATGGTTGAAACTGGATCAGAATTTCCATTGCTTCTTCATATTCTCAGATTTGTAATAGCAGGAAAGGAAAGAGGAAGAGGAGATTTCTTGGATGTAGTTGAGGGACAAAGCTGTCTCCCACCATCTCATCCCTAGGCCCTTCAGGAAGGTGGATGGTCTTTGAGGTTGGAGGACCATAAAAAGAACATGCATTGGAGTTGAAGCAGGAAGCTGAAGCATATATAGTTAATTTGGGGGGATGAAGGAGTGGAGTTAAGTGAACAGAAAAGTAAGGAACTGGGAGTTGAGAGGGAAGGGACTGGGAGGTGACAGAGGGGGGGACTAACAGGAACTTGGATGCCCTGAATTCTAGGGCAGACTTTTCTGTAACCTAGGTTATTTCCTTTAACCTAATTTTATTTGCTCTTTTATTAAATTACAAATCAGCTTATTTTCTCTGTGCTTTGGAGAGTCTTCTGTTCTGCCAAGTCACGTTTGAGTACTTGGGACTTTGGCAAATTAAAGATAGACCAAAAGAGATACTAAAAACCCTATCCATGAACGTTCTGTGATTTAGGTTTTCAGTAGGTCAGCTGACAATACCCTGTACTTCTGTGAACTGACACTGAAAATAAAATCCTTGCATAGCCAATACTCCTATTTTCTGCTGCAGCCTGAGAAGGTTTAAACACAAACCTGACAGTGTCCTCACCATCAAAATTGTGGGAATGTGGTTGTGTAAATCCCTTCATTCCTGCTGAGGCAAAATAACTGTGAGAAAGTCAGCAAGTTAACCAGAGGGAGCTCTGATAGGAAAGAGGGATCCCAGTTAGCTTGGAAGTGAGAAACCCTGACCAAAATGCTTATATTGTTTATTGTGTCTAATGCCTTCTGATTATTGTGCCTGTGAACCCATCAACATTGTGATTGATGAAAACTAATCTGAAATAACTTTCTGAGTTTCTATGCAAACTTAGTTTCTATGCAAATAACTTTGAATACATTTCTTAATCATATTAAATCTTTGTGTTTACCATTAGATTTTCAGATGGTTAAAAACAACTGTGTTCCACCTGAGTGCGATTTCAACAGAGCCGTAGCTGTGGAACAAGAAATTTTATTTCGCTCTGGCCCTTTTTCATGGGTATTTAATTACATTGCATGCAAACACTCAGGATTTGAATTCTCTATTATGCTATCTCAAGCTAAGTTCTACTGAAGGATGATTTGAAATGGACACAAACAGTTTTGATTTTTTTGAAAGTGGTGAAACAAAATGATAGAATCAGTGTTGTCAAGAAAATCTGTTGTTGCCAAAAATATTACTACCTCAAATGCCAAATCCTCT
Source organism: Irena cyanogastra (assembly GCA_013397155.1). Lineage (NCBI taxonomy): Eukaryota > Metazoa > Chordata > Aves > Passeriformes > Irenidae > Irena > Irena cyanogastra. The sequence continues at coordinate 44,562 of VWZV01011962.1, read as the reverse complement.
TTTTGTATAAAATGTGAGAAGTTTAAAAATATTTTGTTATGGAGATTTCTACCACAGCTTCTTACATGGCCTTAGATTTCCAGTTTTCTTCTCTTGCTGTATTCATCTTGAATCTTCTTTGGAATTTTTCAGCTGTCAGTCTTGGCCACAACAGCTAAACTGCATTAGCTAGATCTAACCAAAATACAACATTCACTCCAACTTGGATAAGTCAGTTTGTTCTCAAAAGATAAGATTTTTGCTCCATTATTTGGAATGTGCAAAGTAATTTTTTACACAGTGGTGATAGTTTCCATAAGGTTAACAAATTCACATTTATAATGAAAATGTTACCCCTGTGTGAATGCCATTGACTTTAACATTGAGTTAAAAAAATCTTTGAGTTGAAGAATATAATTGAAGCAGGGGTTATTCAGTGATTAGCACAACAGGTTCTTGTGTGGGTAGACTCTTCTATGCTACTGCTACAGAATGGGAGAACTGAATCCTCAAATGTTCTTTGAAAAAAAAATATATACTTAGGCATTAAAGTGAGATATATTTAAGTGGTCAATGCACTACACTATTGAACATAAGCTAAAGAATACTGTTTGGGCTTTTTTTTCCTCTTCATGTTTTAAAATTCCATTTGTAGCCCTGCATTCAATCCAGATGTTTTAACAATCACTTCATTTCAGTGTCATGGTCATAACAAAATACCCTGTGCAGCAGAGTAAGTGGCATTTTACCTACAGTCACAGTCAAAATTCATGGAGTTTTCATAGAGTTTTAAGAAGAGCATTTCTTTAGAAAACCGGAACTTCCTTTCCTTGAACCAGGAACTTGCCATAAGTCAAGTCACAAACGTAAAGATGGGTGCAAATTCCACATATAGGCACTCTCATAATTGTTATTATTTTATCAGCTGTGGCATGCAGCTGTTGTTAATTCTTCAGCTCCTCCTGGAACATGTATTGTTTGTTCCTTTTAGAAACTGGGCGGAGATTAAATAATGAGTGTCTTTACTGGGTGTTTATCTTGGGCCAGGCAGCTCTTTAATGACTGCTGTTCTTTCTCTGTTGTAAAAAGAGTTTTCATTTTCAGAATCTCAAGATTACAGCATCTGCAGCATCTGGAGAATTTAAAACTACTTCAGAACATTCCGTTTCTCCTCACTGTTGTTCCTAAAAGCTAGCCTGAGTTTTCTGTACCAAAGTGATCGAGTTTTAGAGATGCTTTACTCCACAGATCCAGTAAATGAAAAATAAGCATGTCCAATAAACTGAAAGTACGTATCTGTGTTGTGATAAATAAAATATCATTCACCTGAGCTGCGTGCTCAAGCAGCTAATTGCAATGCAGATCTAAAAGGCAGAAATCCTTTGTGTAGGATAGAGTTACAGTGTTTGGTGAGATAGTTTTACAAGCAGCAGGCTGTATTTGTGATATTAAAAGAACACTCATTGAACAGAGCTGGTAATTATTTTTTAGTTTTCACTGTTCTGAAAATAAGTGTATGCACTGAAACATGGTGTGGTGTATGCATTTTTAATTTGAAGAATTACTTCAGTACTTAAGGAGTAGAATAAATGTTGATGCTTGGGGGAATAAAGCATTTAATATAACCACACAGCTGATACAAAACAGTCAGTGCCTGTTTGTGCTTCAACGCTCTGTCTCATCTCAGCTTTGCTGATGCAGAATGACCACTGGCACTAATGAAAAAATATATTAATTATTGATGCATTTGATTATTATTTGAGTCAGATGAATGCCTGCCTATAGACACTAGAAAGAACATAGTACTTTCTATTTAATTTCTACAACAGAATATGAATACTGCTAAAGCTGTAGTGATTTAACCTCAGTACCATTATCTCAGTTGTTTTTCAATTTCTGGCCAAGATATAAAAAAGATCCAAATACCATTAACAATTAAGAAAATTAATGGTCTAAAGTGTATGGTACTATGCACATCTTGGCACCTCTTTCAGTCTTCATGCTTTCGCTTCTTATGTATTTATATTTTATCCTTTTCCCCTTCTCAGTATCAGTGTTTTACGTTTTCTCCAATCATTCTTATTTTGTCTGATCATTAGGAAAGCTGCAGTTGTTTGTGAAGGTTTCTTTTCAAACTGGGTGTGTGATGAATTAACTATGGCTTTAAGATGGCACGTTTGAGGAAAAGACTCGGCTGTAATTACATGCTTTTATTTATTACCTCTCAAACTCTGCCTCCCACTCAATTATTGCTTTAAAAATTGACATCAATACAAAGTGCTACCAAATGAGTTAGTCTATATGTCATATATGTTTGGAGTTTTTTCTGATAATAATGATTATCCTGTTGTAGTTTATTCATTATTGTATTTCCTCTTCCATTTGATGGGGAGTATTAGATTGTCCCTGACAATCTATTGCACTGCAGGTATTAACAATATATGTCATTTGCTACTGTCAAAATGTACATGTTTATTACACCCTAATGATGGCCATGCATTTAAGAAAGGCATAACTATTCATTGTATCACCATAAGTAACTTATGAAAAAGGAAAAATTAGAGCTGTAGATTTTTACCAAGGGAAATTTAACATTTGCCCAAAGCCTATAGATTAAATGAAATTATTCCATTTCATCACAAATTTTCTCTGGAGTTCAAGAACAAAAGAACGTGAGTATGCAGTGGAAGCTCCTGAAAATGCCATAATTTGAGTAACTCACAACTACATTTAAGAAAATAAAAAGTATAGTTCAGAAAGTAACCATGTTTGCAAAAAGCAGAGATGATAAAAAGAGCTCTGTGCTTCCACATTCAGATAAATTACAGAATACCTTTCAATCACATTTGTCTGTATTCTTTGACAAGAGATACCAATATGTGCTTAATTGATCAAATATAGTTTTATAGTCAGTCCTTCTTAATGTGGCTTTTATTTGTCAGAGAGTCTTTTTTCTAACAATTTGAAGTAACTGTTATGTAAGAAGGATCTAGGACCAGTGTCTATAAAATGATTGTGATACATAAGCAGTCTAGTTTGTAAAAAGGATGCATTTAAATAAAGTAGGTAAATAGAGGTGAGAGGACAAGTCTTGTCTGAGAAATGAACCCTGTAAAACAAGGTTACCAAGTACCCATGTCTTACATAACATCTCTGCAAACGTGGAAGAGATAGGAATAAGCAGTCAACCCTTCAGAGTGAGAGGATGAGTTCAAATTGTGGGGCTAACTGGGACTTTCATTTCACAAGTCCAATCCTAGGAGAAAGTGCTGAATATTAATGTACTTTTCCTTTCCTACAAATACATTGTTTTTCTTTAAATCCAAAAGAACAATGAGCAGTGTCTACAAGTGAGCAGAAATCACTGTGCTAACAGATATCACTCTAGTAGCTGTAGACTCAAAATTCCATTCTACATTCGGGAAAATGTTGGTTGCATGTTAAGAGGAGGTCAGTTCACTTTTGATTATTCATGCAACGTAGGAAAAGTTGGAAGTGGAGGAAGTAGTCAGGAAAAGGAGAGAAAGAAGACACGGCTGTGAGAACAGAGTATGTGTCTGCTTAGCAGGATCCATGCACTGCAGTTAAATTTTCAAAAGAACTGGTTCTTTATTTTCTCACAGTTTTTTTTCAAAGTTGCTGAAATAGACTCTTGAAAACACACACCTGGGAAGAAAAACCACCCCCAAAATGCAAAAACATTTTAACGTCACTTGAAAAAAATGATTTGCTGACTAGACATTCTTTCTGGAAAGTATTCACCTTGTCTGTGAGTTCTCAAGCCAGTCAGACTTGACTGGGGACTGGACTGCACTCACTTGATAGCAGCCTTCCAGTAGGTAAAGGGGCCTTAGAAGAAGATTGGAGTGGGACTTTTCACAAGGGCATATAGTGATAGAACAAGGTGGAATGGCCTTTAAGCTGAAGGAGGGTAGGTTTAAATTAGATAATAAGAAAGAGTTTTTTACTGTGAGGCTAGTGAGGCACTGGAACAGGTTGCCCAGAAACATTGTGGACTTCCCATCCCTGGAGGTGTTGAAGGCCAGGCTGGATGGGGCTCTAAATAACCTTGTCTAGTGAAAGGTACTCCTTCCTGTCCATGGCAGTGGGGTTAGAAGTACATGGTCTTTGAAGTCCCTTCCAACCCACCCATTCTATGGCCAAGCTCGTGTTTGTGTTCAGCACCATGGCCAGGGCAAAGGTAGGGGATGTGTAACAAGGACAAGGGGGATGTATAAATACTTGTAATAACAAGTAACCTTTCTGTGGATATGTTGCTGGTTTTATATTCAGTAGATGATCAGTAGCATATGATTAGCGAGATTTACGAGGCATAAAACTGCTTGATTTCCTCCTTCTCTTGATAGTCAGTCATTAACTGTATGTTTGTTTCTCCTTAAGTCAGAGCTGCCAGTAAGGTAAATTGCACCATATTTATAAACTCAGAAGTGAAAGACAATAATGCCCGAAAGGAACTATGGCCATGCCCCCTTCAGTAGTGCCTTACTTAGCTTCCTCTTTAGCATCTCAAGTACGGGGTTTAAATGTTTGTTCTAGGAAGCATGTTACAAGTATAAGAAAAACACAGTAGGTGTAAGAAACTCAAAACTGAATCTGAAGGTGTAGTTTAGCTTTAGGTATTGAATAAATAATATTAGGGATGTGAACAATTATGCTTCTCTTTCTGCCTCTGTATCAAATATAAAAATTATCTTCATAACTCATGCCCGTCCCCACCCTGCCCAATCATTTAGTAATCAGTGGCATATCCCCTGCAAGAAAACATTTGTAGTAAAAATATATGTGGAATCTTTTGGAAAAGGAGAGAGATTCTTTTTTACAAACTTCTAAATGAGTTTATTTTATCATCTTCGTTCCTTCTCTCCTGAATTTCACCCAGTTGCCCTTTCACACCCACATTTTGTAAGCAATGAGCTTGGGTTGCCAAGTTTTACCAGGTTTGGCCAGGATTGTTGATGTGCATAGTAGAGTACAAGAGATATTGCTGTCAATGCCCATTGCATTTATTATTTGTCCTTGACTGGTGGTGACAAACTATTTTGTACAGATCTATATATCCTTTTGTAGTCTCTGGCTGTTAAGACATGATCATTCACCACAGAATATGGCTTATTTCAGCTTTCTGAACTCTTAGATCCGATTACTGCTTATTGTCAGTTTTCTCCTGTTTAAGTTATATGTCTTTAGTCTGTTTTCTTGGTGAACTAATAGAAAAGGAATGGAATTTGTGACATGGTGCTACTTATTTCCGTCCTGACCTCAGAATGCAGGTCTTCCACTGTCAAGTCATCTGTGCCGTGGTCTTAGCAGAGTGCAGGCCTTTTTTTTCTGGATGCAAACAACATAATTACACTTTATTCCTGGTAGCAGCATCTTGGAAACAGTGTTCTTAATCATAATTTTGGGCTGTTCTTTCAATCCCAGTTCTGCCACTTCTTCCAGTGCTTACACACATACACATTCTTTTTCATATACATTCATATTCCTCCCACCATCATCTAGTTCTGGGTTTAGTTCTGAAAATCACTGATTTTTAATGGTGTAACCCACACTCAATGGCACTTCATATAGAAGATATACACTTAGCAATGGAAAAAGTGGTGTAGGAAAATACAGACAGCCACAGTCATCTATAGTGTCCATAGCTGTTCATATTCAATCAATGAGATGCATTTGAAGACATCCAAGGTCCTTAAAAGTGGTTAACAGCACTAGAACTTTACAGGTGAGCATTCTGACCTTTTATAGTAAGAAAACATGCCTCTTGGAATGGAATGACCAGAATAAGAATTTTGTGGGTTTTTTCAAATGTGATCCCTCCATGAATGCAATATAGAATATTACAATGTTATTTTGTGCTTTGTTCTCTATGCCTTAATACCACTTTATGAACATTTTGAATGTCACTGGTCACTTAGATGGTATTATTTGGTACTTGTCACATTGATTTCAAGATATTTTTCCTGACAGCTGGTAAATATCATTGTGCCCTTTATGTGTCTGTAGGAAAGAAGACAGTCTGTAAGAAAGAAGGATTGGAAAACAGTGTGGACCCATTGGAATTCTTCTTTTGAATTCACACTATACAGAGGTAGTCACTGAATTTTATCTACTGTTTTTAACCCTCTCAGCTTTGTAGGCTACTTCTAGAGTTGTCTTTCAGTTTAGTTTTTGCTCTTCTGGATAATCTTGGATCTTAACAAATGGTGTAGCTTCACAGTTCACCGCTCTTAAACCTTGACAGAGCCCACCAGCTACTTCTGTCTGTTGTGACAAGTGACTTTCCTACAGCTTGTTTAAATATCTAGAAAATTTGATGATCCAGGAGGTGACTACCCACGAGAGCTTGCCCTCCAACTACTGTTGAAATGCAGCCGTTTTGTACTTGAGCTTCTTTAGGACATTTAAGGAATGACATCCAGTCTTGGAAGTTTGTTTACTGTTCAGTTTATCAATTAATTCTAAAACCTCTTTTTTTCTTTATTTTGGACAAATATGTTATTTTGTCTGTATTACTGCTATGTTTGGCCATGCTGGTTTTTGTTCTCATCCCTAGTCCTTTTAGGTCTGTTTTGGTTTGTACTATTTGAGCCTTTAATATGGTGCCTGTAAACAGCTACGAGATCACTCCTTATTTTGATTGATTCATTCATGGGCATTTGCCATGTTTAAAGTTAAATATTAATCTGCTATTAATGGCCTTATTACTCCCACAGGCGTTGAATTATGTACATTAAAGCACTATTAGAGTGTCTCATATCTCCATTCCTACATACACCAGACAAGTCTCCAGAAAAATATATTGCAGACCTGTTGGGGTATGTTTTGGGTTTATCGGGTTTCTCCTGGGTTGTGGCTGTGTTTTTCGCAGGCTTGGAGGCTTACAGTCTCTCTGCAGCCCCACCTTCATGTCTGGTACATGCCAGGAGAGCTGTTGGGTGATTGGCCAGGTTCCCAGTTTCTCCCACCCTATCCTTGATGGCCTCCTGTCTGTACCCCTCCCCTTTCCCCGGTTCTCTGTGCTTGATACTTAGGTTTCCCATACTGTAGTTCTGCTAGTCTCTGCCTTATTGAAAATCTTGTTCTTGCTAATGTCCATAGGCAAGAAAAATAAACCAAAAAAATCTCCCCAAACAACCCCAAACCCTAGCAATTAAAGAAAAATAAATTGTCATTCCTATAAATGTATTGCTGTAGAATTTGAGGATCTACCCAGCAAGAAAAGAAACCTCTAAAATAATGTTGATAATGTAACTAAAAATGCCTCCTTGACCCTGCTGTTTCAGTAGCTGAACAATTTACATCCCGTAAGGATAAGCCTTTCTTGTAGCAGAAAGCTGTGTCAGCTTCCTGAAGTTGGTGTGTAACATATGGATAGAGGTGTTGGGCCTGTAGGTGCTCTAGGTCTAATTGTCCTTTCTAACACTGTGTCTCTGTGAGGTGTTACAGAGGAGATTGCAAACTCAGTCATGGAATTGGGGAGGTATAGAGAGATCAGGCTGTGTCTCACAGAAATATTTGTGACTAGCAGTGCTCATGATCTTGTGAATCTTTCTGTTGGATTTTTCACAGAATCAAGATAAAGATTCCCAGGAAACGCTGCTGATTTTGACTGGAATAGACTGAATTTTCTTCATAGTATCTGGTATGGGGCTGTGTTTAGGATCTGTGCTGAAAACAGTTTAGTTTATCCCTGTTTTAGTTGTCCTTGAGCAGGGGTTACATGGAGTCTAGGTCTTTTTCTGCTCCTCACCCAATCAGCATGAAGGCTGGGGTGCACGAGGAGTTGTGAGGGGCCACAGCCAGGACAGCTGACCCCAGCTGACCAAAGGGATATTCCAGACTGTATGGCTTTGTGCTCAGCAATGTAAAGTTGGGAGAAGAAGAAAGGGAGGGACACATTTAAAGTGCAGGCATTTTGTCTTGCCAAGTGACCATTCCATGTAAAGTGGTCCTGCTTTCCTGTTGGTTCATGGCATTTTACAGTACTAAACTTCTTTCTTTTTTTTTTTTTCTTTTTTTAAAATAGCTTTTGAGGTTTTTTTACGATTCTTTTGCAAGTTTTACTCATGGTATTTAGTGATTTTTGTATTGACACAGTTCCAGACAGGAAGTAGTTTTTGTGAGATGCATTTGATTACTACACAGGGTTATAATAAATGAGAATATGAATGGTGGCAATGAAAGATATGAAGTGCTTTTTTTCTTCTTTTAATCCAAATGACAGTATTTAGGCAATTCTTGTCCTGGCATACAAGTCTTGGATTGAATGCAAATATCTAACATGGATTGTGTAGTGAGTTAGAAACTGAAGTCTTCTAGTCTTTTAATTTCAACTATATATTCTTGTCACTATTTTGCTCTCTTACAGCTAATCAAACTCAAAAGCTTTTTTTTAAGTCTCAGGTAGACAGTGCATGTACTCTTACCTAACTTATGCTCATGACTCAGTAGCATACACTAATCTTCTGTTCACATCAGACTCCTTTTAAATTTTTTACATTTACTTTGTGAAATGGGAGTTGCCAAATTGTATGGGAGTTTCTCAGTAATCACACAAAGAGGATACACCTCCTTAGTCAATTAGAGAATTTATTATGAAGGTAAATGCTGTAAGTTAAGCATCAATCACTTCCAAGTTCATCCAGGTGTGCTTTGTTTGCTGACCTACTTTAATATTATTTATATAATCGGAGTCAAGATAACATACAGGATTATATAAATACTGTTTAGCTTCATAAAACCAAATTCTGTTAGTTCAAAACTACTGAATTATTGCCTGCACCTTTCATGAAAATGTCATCTAGTCATCCCAATACAGGATGAGGTGAATTGTTCTTTTCAAGTACACTGTCCCCTCATTAAAAAATTGTTCTTTTTGTTTTTGCAAAACAAACTGTGTTTGCAGTTTATTTTGGCTCAGTTCCACATACTAGCTTACATGAGACCTAACAAGTCCAGGGTCATGACATGAAAATGGCATTTTCAGCCAAAGAGGGAGTTTTTTCTAGGACAGCTACAAAGTAGCTCCTATTAAACTTTGGATAATCCATGTTTTGTAATCTGTATTTCCATTCATATTCTGTGTGTTTGATATCGGTTTGTTTATAATAAATACTGTCATTTGTATAAGTAGTAGCAAAATAAAATCTAGTACAACATCAGTCAGTTCAGGAGTATTTTTTGCTTTGGATGACTCAATATGAAACATTCCTGTGATAACAAAACAAAACAAAACAAATCCCAAATTTAGGAAATGAAAGAGTTGAAAAACAGGCACTTTTTTCATATCTATATCACCATAAATTTCTTGCAAAGAAACAGGAAAGTCCACTCCCAAATGCAGGTAACATTAACAGAAAACTTTAATTTTTCAGGTGAACCCTAGAAGTATGATTTACATTTTATTTTATTATAATACCCTTCTTCAGGAGCTCATGTGCCTTTCTCAGTCTTTCAGGTTCTGTAATGTCCTAAGCTATGTTGAGCACTTTGTGATAAATCTACATTAAAGTCTGATCATTGTTTAATCATTTTTGTTGTTTTAAGCACCTTTTCTGAATGATGGGTGATTTACAGAAGAATGTTCACCTCTTGTTAGAGAGTGCTTGGATTCAATACTTTCAGAGTAAATCTCTAATTGCATTGTTAGTTTACTGACAAGCATGTTGTCTGGCCTAAAATACCAGAAAAAGATCTTTTATTAATCATATGGCCCTCTGACATGGTGAAGAGATGTTTCTGTAATAGTTTATGCACAGTTGTGTGGTACATGGTAAGATTTTGGTAGCAGGGGAGCTGCAGGGGGGTCTCTGTAGGAAGAGACTTGGACAGCCCTATGCTGGACACAGACACTGGCCAGCTGGCTCCAGACCTAGCACAGCATACAGCTGAGCCCATCAGCCACACTGGTGGCTTGGGAATATATTTGTGTGTTTGGAAACACATTTAAGGAAAGTTGGAAATATATTTAAGAAAGGCGAAAATGCTGTGTAGCAATTAGAGAGAGGAGGGGAAACTGCTCTTTTGAGGAGAGGGAGTGAGAGAGCTGCTGACTGAGGATTTGCAGTCAGCCAAGGTGAACCCATCACAGCTGGAAAAATGAAGATTCTTTCTGTCTAATTACAGATTTGCCAGACTACAGCAACATTTAATGCAACATAGGTGAAGCACTGTTCTGAACTGGAAACTTTAGTCTCTGTCTTGGGAAAGTACAGATAAGATATTATCGCTTATCTCATGGACTTGCTTTTGATTTAACATTTTTATTAACCTATTTGTCTTCAGCAAACATCTCTTACAGAGTTCTTACGAAATACTTTTCCTCTATAATGTTTCTAACCTACGTAAGCATTGCCAGAAAAATAACTGTTCTTCAGACTGGGCAGAGAAAGGGGATTGTGCCCTGTTATCTATGTTCTTCATGCTAGCTCACATCAGCAATATTCTGTTGTGTTATGTTCAGCTAAGTCTTACTTTCCAGGTCAAGATAAGAATTCAGCTTTATTTTTTGTAATATTTTTCTGTCCATAAACTGAGAAATCTCTTTAAAGGTAGATAGCCATAAAAAATTTGTGCTTATATCCATACCAAAGTTTCTATTCCCATGAGCTATATCAAATGTTTGGATTAAATGTGGTCATGTCTCTCCTCCCTTTTCTCATCAGTGATTCCTTCTAATTTCTGCATTGTAGAGTCATGCTCATTCATGCTTACCTGGTCTGAGGAAAAGTGAAAAAAGAAAGTATTCTGTGCAAAACTGAAGTGTTTCAAAATTAGGAGAGCCTTAGAGCCCAAGGATTCACGTATTAGAATAGAATTGATAGTTATAAGGGACCTAAAACAAACATTGCTCTAACTGTATTCTCACAATAAATTATAGACTCATAGAATGGTTTGGGTAGGAAGGGACCTTAGAGATCATTTGCTTACAATCCCCTTACCATGGGCAGGGACTACTGCCACTAGACCAGGTTGCCCAAAGGTTGCCATTTAAACTGACTTTGAACATGTACAGAGACGGGGCATCCACAGATTATCTGGGCAACATGCCACAGTTTCTCACCCAGTTTCTCACACCCCTTAAAATAATGAATTTCTTTCTAATATCTAATCTAAATCTACCCTCCTTCAGCTTTAAGTCATTCCCTTTTGTCCTATGCCCTTGTTACATGCTCGTGTTACAGTCCTTCTCTTTTGTTACATGCCCTTATAAAAAGTCACTCTCCAGCTTTCTTGTAGGCCCCTTTTCAGGAAGGTGCTTTAAGGTCTGTCCAGAGTTTTCTTCTGGCTTCTTTTTTTTTTTTTTTTTAGGATTTTCCTTTTGCCTGGTGCAGGCATCTCCTTGTTCAGAATGCCGGATGTGTTATATATACTGGGCACAAGTTTTATGGACATGCATATCTCAAAACTCTGAGATATTCTGATGCTCTGGGTAACAGTTCTTTTGCACATTAATTACCCAAAATTTGAAGTTATAATCAGATTTTTTGTTCCAAACATTTTTTATCCAGCCCTTACAAAATTTGGATGTCGGTAGACCCAGTAGATGTCATGGATTGAATGACATGGACTGTCAGTCTCACTACTGGCATTTTTTAGTACAGATAATTGACTTCTGAGAATTGACATTTGGAAAAGCAACAACTGAAAAGGAGAAGGATGAAGGAATGCTCAAAAGTATTTTTTAGCTTTGCTTTCCTTTTCTCCCCTTTTAAAAGACACTTTGAGAGTAATCTGATTCAAATTTTGAAAGTGCATGGAAAATAAACATATAGTGCAAAATATCATGGAAGTGTGTAAAGGAAAATTTTTCTCAGGTTGTCTAATTCATCAGCTCACAAAGTGTTCTATATACATTGTTAGATTCACAGTGTTGCTCTGATAATGTGCTGTATTGACAATACTGTCTTTTTGATGACTCAAATGTTAGTTATACAGTACTGTTGTTAGGAAATGTGCATGGCAGCTGGAAGATTTGGGTACGAGTCAGACGTATTCTCACATTTGACGCAGTTATTCCCCATCCTACAATGCAGTGGGCACTATTAACTGTGTAACTGCTGACTTACATAACAGAAAAAAGTTAAACTTTACCGTAACTGTGGCAAGTTTTGCAAGCACAGAAAATTACACCAGCAGAGTTCTAGTATTTGGTGGTCAGAAGAGGAAGACTAAAGATTCTTAGCAATTCTTACTTCAAATGAACTCAACTTTTCATAATGTCCTGTGGAACCATCACCATACCTTTATCACGACTCAGGATATTGTTTATCTCAGCTACTTGAAATTAAATCTTAAACTTATGAAAATCTGTCATTTCAGCAAAGCTGTTGACTATGGGCTGTAAACTAAGTAATTCCATTAAGAGTTGGGGGAAAATGGGAAAAGTTTAATCAGCCAAGTGACTAGGCTGGCCATGCTGAAAAATGCAAGAATACACTGTTTTGAGCAGTAATATTTGAAGTGTCTTTCATAAAGTCTTCTTTTGAAAGCTAAAAAATAACTCATATCAAATGTTGACTTGGAGGCAATATTGATATGCTGCTGTGAAAAGGTAAGAGAGAGTGAAGGGTTTTCTCTCCAGTTTTTTGTGACAGTGAGTCTGATTTACCATATAAAATGGTAAATCCATTACCATTTTATTTACTTAAAATATTAAGTAAATCTAAATTTACTTTGGTTTCACCTTCAGTGTCAATAGGAATTTTGAGACTAGAAGGTGGTAGAAAATATTAGTAGAGGAAATCTGAAATTAAAACAAGTGTGCTCCCTTTATTTCTTGTTCAAATTCTTGATGTGTGAGCTCCATTGAGAGAGCACAGGTGTAAGTACTCAAGTTTTGTCTGGAATATTTTCTAGCATCTAAGGGAACTGTATTTTCAGAAAAAATCCTCTTCAGACGACAGAGAAAAAAAAGAACATTTTGCCAATATTTTTTCCCACTTTTTCCTACAGAGAAAAAATATTTGGAAAATCCCACTCCCCTGTGGTAAAATTACCAGAGTATGGTATGTGTATTACCAGAGCAAGGTATGTGAAGTGTTATTCCCTTGATGCCTTTTTCATGCCATCTCTTCTTGGCTCAGTCCATTTCCTTGTAGTAAATCCCACAGATGCTTGAGCAAAGGAGAACTGCTCTAATATTATTTTAAATTGTTAAGTATTTTTCCTTGTGTATTGATGTAGAAGCTGCTGTGCAGAGGCTTTTTGCAGACTAAAATTTTCTAGAAGCTAATTGTTCGTAGGAAAGCTTACTAATTAAAGTTATTTCCTACATCCCTTCCTAATCTTCAGTAATTGTGTGTCACATGTTTATCCCCACTTGTACCTAACTGGAAGAGAAGGAAATGTTTTGCAACTTTAGTCTCAGAGGATGAGCTGCTGACTTTCAAAGAAGGAAGTACTATGAGCGGAAAACGGATGCTGTTCTTAAAATTTCTATGCCAAACCACTTAAGGAAGGGCATGTGAGAACATTATACTGCAGCTGGCATCAGCAGATACCTTACAATATGGTATTTGTTGGAATGAAAAGTAATGCACATAACCCAAAGGCTGCTGAAGATTACAGTGATGAAATTGATTCTATGTCAGTTTCACATCCATCTAAATGTTGGCTCCTTTTGTGTTGATGATCTTGGATTCATCTGTTGGCAGCGTGCATGTCAAAATGAAATCCATCCCCATTACTTCTGTGTCATTGCTTTAACTCTTCAATGCACTGTTCAGCCTTCTGCTGCTTGTCTCCGTTGCTTGTTAAGTTTTTGTCAAGATGTGCTCTAGAGGGCTTAAATGCCTCAGTCAAGTAAATGCAGTGGTTGTGTATGATACATCTCTTAATTCATAATTTGACTAGATTTTACCAGAGCTATTTTAGAATAGCTTCCAAGGAAGTACCAGCAACCCAGTTCAGACAATCTCTGTGCTTGAAATAAAAGGAGTAATGTTTATATTGTGCAGTTGTATGGTCATATGTAAGGCTGTGTGTGCGCTGGTGAAATTCTGGCAGGTGGAAGAGCAGCAGAACAAAATCCTATGGCCACTTCTGCAGAACAGAATTACTGATAGAACATTGCTGCTTGGTTTGGCAGCCTGTGATCAGCAAGTCAGGACTACAAAAGCAGTAGTCCTGGAAAAGACCTCAGTCACCAAGTGTAATTGTAATTTTTGAAGTATTTGTACAGCGGTCATCCTGTGATTGCTGTGGCCAGACTGCAATTAGATTTGCTCTTGGTATGTTAATTAATAGAAACAGATGCCACATTCTTGAAAAATTGTTTGTTCTTCCTAAAACAATAAACCCAGTGAGGTCTCAGCTGAATTTTATCTCAAAGTTATATAATTATACAAATAGGCCCTTTTCTTCTGCAGTCTGATTCAGAATGAAGATAATCTTCCATGTAGATTCTCTTTTTAACAACAAGTATATTGCAATATAAATTTACCCTGTAACTAAATGAACATTAAAGGTTAGCTATCCTGATGGAACGATTGGAAATAGTCTCATAAAAGTTTAAGGGTAGGGAAACAATGCAGTGACATAACCATGACTCAAAACACATCTTTTATCTCTGCTTCTGTATCTCTTGCTATAACAAACACACTCCCCATGCAACCAACTTTTCTTTTTTATGCTTTGGATTTTAGCAGTGATTTTTGTAGCACTGGTGTTGCGGCTCCTAGCCCAGACATATAGTGAAAGCTTATGGGAAGTTGTGCTGCTACTCTTGGGCTTCAGGAACTTTTAAAAAACCATCTCTGTTATATACTCAGCTGTGGAACCTAAATATGAAAATCCTTCTTCTCATCCCTAGTTCTGCTGCCACTTGCATAGTGACAGCATGCAGAATTATAAGTAATATCTTTGGTAATAAAAGCACCTGAACACCTGACATTGGGAAGAGGAAGGTGACTTCTGATTAAGCTGACTAGAAGCAGGAATGGCACAAAGTTCCACAGAAAGGTCAACTCAGGTATAGATAACTTCTGTAAGGCAAAGATGGTAATGATGAAGAGGAATTAGCTTTGTTGGAAAATGATCGGTTACTTCTGGCTGTCAAACAATTTATGGTAAATAAATTAATGCATACATACAGATGTTTTCTGCACATTACCAGTAAGGTTCTTCTGGGTTAAAATATATAGTCCAAAAACCTTTAAGGTAGCTAAGCAAGAAATAAACCTGGCTATGATGTCTAACTCAAAGACTGATTTTTTCTGAAAAGCATATAAAACAGATGGTAGACAGGATCATTACCCTTCTGTCAATAAGGAAACAGAGACAGTATAGTTTAGGACACCTTCTAATGCTAGCAAAAGTACAAATACCTAGGGCTTTTGGAGATAAGCATCTGTATTTATTTCTCTTCAGATCATCACAGCCATGTAGCTCAAGTGTGAATTCTGTAAGAGTGGTCTCAGTGCTTAAAGACATGTTGATGTCCCTTATTCTCCAGTTAGGGATGTCACAGCAAGCCACATATTTGTCAGAAGAAGGGACAATGAGAAGTTTTTGGTCACTCTGAGAAGCAAAGAACTGCAAAAGGAAAATAGTCCTGTGTAACTTCATAGCTCAAGAAGGAATCATGCTCCTGTACAGGCAGGACAAAGGTGGAGCAGAGTAAATCAGTCTCAAAAATTTAGAGGTGCTTAGCTAAAACAGCTCTTCTTCTACACAGAATACATTAAAATTATAAAAATACCAGCATATTGAACTGAAGAATGGTGAAACTGTAGTTGAAGGATAATTACCTTTCCCATTTCCAAGAAATGAATGAAACTGGTTCCATCAAGATCTAGAAGTTTTATGGCAAAGAAACCTGAATGGAAAATATGCAAGTTTCCAACTTATACCTGTCAGCATACACACTCAATTTAACCTAAAAGGGCTCGGATTTCCTGTGTACATGGAGTTGCTGTTGCAGTTTGCAAAGACTGTTTAGGATTAAGTAAAGGAAATCCTTTTTCTTCTGAGCTGATAGTTCTATCCAGGAGACTATCTAGAAAAACACAGGGAGGAAAAGAACAGTTCAAAAAGCAGTCATTTTGGGAATCTCCTAAGTATTTTTAGAGAACACTTCTGAGCTAAGAGTTTTGGTGCCATAAAAAACAGAAAATGCCAAGTGAGGAGATGTCTCCAAGGTATCAGAAGAAGTTAAGTCTGGTGAAGTAACCACTGAGGAAGGATCTCTGTAGACTGTGTTTTTTCTTTGTTTTCTAGGAATGATTGGTTATTACTGGGTTTATTTTTTTTTTATTTTCCAAGAAGGAAAAGAAAGTTTTAGTCTTCTATAGATTCATGAGGGAGAAAAGGGCTCCTACTTAATTTCAGCCAGGATTGTTGAGTGATATACTATGTAAGGGTAAGAGAAACACAAATTTGTATTCTCAAATAGAGAATGGAGAAAATCTAAAACCTTTTGAGATGTATTGTGAGGAAAAAGGAAGATGTTCAGATAGAGTCTAGGCTATAGTTGAGATAAAATTATTAAATAAAAAATAGCAGCAAAAGAATATGTTTTTATGATAAGAGAATGTTTCTAGTTGACTAGTGCAGTCGAAAGGGCAAAATAAAAAGTTTCCTTGATGTTTTGAAAAATATAAAAGTTCTACTTGTAATACGATCAATGAAAGTAAGAAATACTTTAAACAATCAAGAGGATTGCAGATTCCTGGTCACTGCATTGAATATTTTTGTTGAGGAAAGGTAGAGACTGGCCTGGGAGCCTTAAGAAGTAAACCCTGTTAGTGCTATGAAGCAGATGTGTTACAAGATGTCTTGAAGGAAGTGTGCTTTACCTCAAGGAGCCTGTGTTTTGTCTTCTGAGGAGAGCTGCAGAATGACCTTCTAAAAGGAACTTTTCAGCACAAAATAATGTGCACTTGGAAATCTTGTATTTCTGAAGCAGCATTCTGAACTGGTTCATGTTTCTGTTTTCTGCTTGCTTTCTTCTTCTCCCAAGGACCCTCCTATCTTTCTCTGCACAAAGCAAAGCTGACCCTATAGCTTTTGTAGGATCTGATGTGGGACAGGAGACTGTAAATTTATAATTTATGTAGAAAGTAATCCAGGATGAGCAAGAATGTTTAGAGGGGTTAGGGACAGTAATGTTTTCCGAGTTTCCCTTCTTTTTTTTTTTTACTTTTACTCTAAAGCTTAATGTTATGTGAGAATCCCTACAACTTTGATGGACATTCTGGTGCACCATGATAAGATTTGAAAAAGTACCTCTTTTACTGTAAAATCCTTGGACTTACCATGTCATCCAATCTCAATTATGTTTTGGGCAAAATATGCAGTATGGGCAGTATTTTGGTTTAGATGTTCCCAAGAGCTTTAAAAATTGAAGAAATCCACTAATTGCCCACAAAATAATTTTACAACACATGATGTGCCATTTTATTTGTAAGGGTTACTGTTAATTACAAAGAGCTTCACAAGCATGACAATTTTTACAGAAATCATTCTATGTGATGATGAAAAATGAAAAATTCTTTGGTTTTGAAGCCTTTATTTTAGGGTCTCACCTTAAAATTTCTTCAAGGGATTTCTTTGTTCAGCCACCCCAAAATTCATTATTTGTTATGGGAGTTGCTAAAGGTTAAACTTGGTGCGAGCATTTGAAGGATTTAAAAGCACAGTATCCTGTAGATGAAATAGAGCAATAAAAAATTACATGATTACTGAATCAATATTATATTGTTTCCTGTATGCTGAATTCCTTCATTTATGGTGAAAAATGATTGTCTGTTTACTTCTTATCTTCTGCAAATATCACACCTGTTTTTCCACCCCTCCTCTTGCCTCCTCCCTTTGAATCTCCTCCCCTGTGATAGAATCAATTGCCTCAGTGGGTATTATAAAAAGCTGAGTTTCCACTGGAGTTCCCATTCACCCGCCTTAGCCACCATGGGGCTAAGAGCAGCCAGCCTCCTCCTCCTCCTCTGGCTGGCTCTTTCCTCTGCTAATGAAATAAAAAAAGGTAAGCTCTAGAGATTAAATGGTAGCAGATTGCCTCCTGGAAAAGAGGGAGAGAGTTAAAATGTTGCTGTGGAGCTTGAATGAGGCAGTGCATTTAAATAATGCTCTGGAGTTTTAGGATGCCTTAAATCACTTAAGCTTTCAAATACCGAGGCTGCATTGCTTGGACAAAGTTGGTAGATCCTACTTTCTTTGGAGGGATTAGTGCCTATCTCTACTGCATTGATTTTTAGTTTGATGTGCTTGGAAAATACTTCCAGTGTTGCTTTTCTTTCCATGAATTGAGTCTTTGCTAGGTATGGCAATGACTTGGCAGAAAGGAGCTGTAAGACTTTGAGAGGTTCATTGTTAAAGCAATGAAGGAAGTGGATGATTTTATCTTCCGTTGCTTTGGAACAACATAAATTGTTCTTCAAAAATGCATGTAATAACATTGAAAAAAGCTTATTTTCTCATTTAGAATTTTAACTCCTTTGCAAAAGCTCTAACTTATTGTATTTGTTATCAAATTTGAGCTGATGGAATGGAGTACTCGTACTGAAAACTGCTTTTTAGAGGAATAGGTGATGAATTATATCCAGTCATCAGGTTTGGACTATTCAGCTTGGTCTGCTGTGTTTTGAATTCAGCAATGGGAGGAAAGCTTTGCCTTGCATTTGGTCTTCCCAGCTATGAGCTCTAGGGGGATCTCTGTGCAGCCTTCCTTCTGGGGAGGAAAGTGTTCCAGCTTGGCTAGATGTATCTGGTATGATTGATATCATCAAAGTACAGTAACTTAGTGGTTTTCTTAGCAGTTTTGCTTTCTCATGTTAAATGCTGCAAGAAAACCTGGTGAAGATGTGATCTTGTGATAGGTCAAGATTCCCAAGGATGCTCAGCTTTTATGATTTGCCTCTAATCTACAGTATCTGGAGATTGATCAGATATTGTGATTAATTTGTATTTTTTGTTGGTATAGATGGCAGGGAAAGGAACAAATCATCTTCGTAGTTTGCTATTGCAAAAACTTTTTTTTCTCTCCTACCATGGCTATTTTCTGACCTATCTTCTGAAAAATTTCTGTCTTGCAGTAATAGAAATCACTACTGCTTTTAGGAAAAGAAATAATTCCCTAAAATCTCCTGTTGTGTACAAGCCCTTTCATAACCTTTAAACTATTATCCTTCCAGAGTAGGTAGTACTTTCTTGGTTTCCTATCTGTTGTGTTTCTAATCCATGTTGCATCAGGGAAGAAGATCATTCTTGGAAAAATTTAATATTGATAAAAATAATACCGTGATTCAGAATAAAAGCATATGCTTGGCACAGAAGCCAAGTTAGTGGTCAGTATTAAGTTTCCCCACCTCATGCAGATAAGTTCCTTCATCTCGGTGAAGATAATAGGATACACCCTGGTCTCAGAATTATTTATTAATATCTTAGTCTCCTTTTAAGATTTTCATATTTTCTGCTGACCTGGAAGATACTTGATCCTTCTTGAAATCTATGGAATCACTGTGCACATAATTGCAGGTGGTTCCTACTGTAAAATGGAGCACTTACCATTTTTCGCACTAGACAGTTTCTTGCATTTCTTTTCATCTCTATTTCTTTTTCATCACTTAACAGGAAGGACAAGAAGCCATGGCCACTATGTCTGCAGCACCTGGGGAAACCACCATTTCAAAACTTTTGATGGAGACATCTACCAATACCCTGGCGTTTGCGAGTATAATTTTGTTTCCGACTGCCGAGAGACTTACAAGGAATTCTCTGTCCACATCCAGCGTGCTCTCAACAGCAATGGCCATCCTGAGATCCAGTATATTCTGGTGAAAATCAAGGATATAACTATCTACCTCAAACCAAACCTGGCTGTGGTGGAGGGGCGGATGTAAGTTCCTTTACTGTAATGGTATTCAGAGAAATGTTCTGGGAAGACAAAAGCAGGATTGATTCTTTACACAACTGTCTGTGTACCATTACAGA
Organism: Irena cyanogastra; assembly: GCA_013397155.1. Taxonomy (NCBI): domain Eukaryota; kingdom Metazoa; phylum Chordata; class Aves; order Passeriformes; family Irenidae; genus Irena; species Irena cyanogastra. The sequence continues at coordinate 24,612 of VWZV01011962.1, read as the reverse complement.
AACTGCTGCAAAGCATTTCCACAGACAGACAAACAAGCAACTAAACAAACAAAAAAGCCTTTTGAAATTCAGCATTAAAATTGTTTTGGGAGGGTCTTTAGTATTTGTCTTCAGTATATAGCTTTAATTGTCATTTCTACACTGGCATAAGGGATTATTTAAATATGAGTCAGGAATAGGTTTGAGTGAATAGTTCTTCCAGTTGTGCAGAAAACAGTGCAGCTCATGAGCCAGATTTTTCACTGGCTTAAAATGACGTAGCTTCATTTGTTTAATGGCATCATCTTGAGTTTACCTTAGCAGATGGTCTAGCAAATCCTTGAAAAGGAACTGCATTTCTCTGGAGTCTTTTCCTTTTATTTTCTGACAGAAGATAAGTAGTTTTTTTGATCTTCATAAAGAATTCTTTAAGATCTAATGGCCATTCCTCAAGGGAGTTTAACAGATATAACACAGGTCTAAATTCACACTAATTTATCTGTGGCATTATGTACTTTTTCAGACTAAACAGTGTTATTTTTCTCCTCCTATAACATGATTGCACAAGAAACTCATCTGACACCATTACTGATGCTAAGTAGTGTCTTAACCTAGTCTTTCCTATCATTAGCTTATGTAGTGTGCGCGTTTATACTCTGAAGCAAGTGAAGCAAATCATGAGTTAATTAGTATGTTTTAGCATAATTGAAAAAAAAGAGAACTTTTTAATTGTTATTAGAGAACTCGGTTTTGCCCAAAATTCAGCTTTTGCTCTAAAGTTTGGAAGCCACTGCAATGAAAATATGTTCAAAGATTGAAAGTAACATTCAGTTTTGCAAAGATCATACATAGGATGCATAACAAAATGACAGAAAGTTACAAAAATGCTTTATTGCCTCAAATTGAAAAAGCTCTTTACTGTGTACTCAAGTCTTAAAAAGAACTCCATGAAAAACAAGTTAGAAGTCCTTTTAAAACTGTTTCTCTTATACTGAGCCATTTTTGTCTTAGATAGACTTTATTATCATAAAACAACAGATCCTAGACAAAAGGTTTTTGCTGCTTGGAGAATTTATTTTTTTTGTAGAACTTAATTTTCCATATTGATCCTGAAATGATAAATTATCAATTGTCATGTAAAATAGCATTTCACAGTGCTGAAGTGAAAACTGTAAAGTAGGAAAGTATATGGATTAGCCTTCAGGTACCTGATCCACTGATTGATTGAATGTCTTACTCTTAGGAAAAAAAAGATAAATATTCCATGCTGTGATAGCTAAAAGCTGAAAAGATGTCCAGCATTTTATGCTCCCCCTCAAGAAATATAATCCGTCATGATTTCATTGTTTATTGATGAAAAACGCAGTCAAAGTCAGAAATAATGGTCTCTGAGTTCGCATCTAGACGTGTAAGTCATTTGGGCATGTTAAAAAATGACTGAGGTAAATAGCTGTAAAAACCCCAATGACAGAAAATCGGGAGATAAAGTTCTCCCAGTCAAGAGACTAGTTAAGAGATGTGCATACACATGTATGAATCTTGATGGATAGCAATTATATTGACCAATCTGTAGAAAATTAACCAGTTATTTTTACTGGATTCCAGTTTACATTACTTCTGTTTGAGTAGACTCTAGTCCTCTAGATTTTATAGGATGAGACTGCCTGCCACAATTCTTTTATTGCTGAATGAAATTCAGCAGTTCAGTTTACTTATAAGACAGACATGAATTGTTATTGCACAAAAATATCTATGCTTAGCCCTCTGCAAAGTGTCTTCTGTCACCATTAACAAGCTTGTCCACTTAAAACTAAGTAGCTAACTACTGAAAGAGCTACTGAATTCCTCTTAACATGCTCCTTTCTTTCCAAAATTTTGTTGGCAGTCCCTGTAACTGCCTTGTGCATTCTGAACTCTCTCTTAAGGTGGCAGTTCCTTGCAATGGAACATTAATTATCTCTGAAATGGCTGTGAGATATTTTGGTAAAGAAGCGCTGTAAATTATGTTGCAGCTCCTTTCATTGATGTAAATTATTAGTGAGTGTTTGAATATCCTCTGTTAATACCACAATGATGATGGTTTTTCTTTGATTAATTTGAAGACATTTGACATTTTGGGTTTTTTTAAAGTTAAACAGCCCAAAGTGTTGGGTAGGCTTTTCCTCTGAAATGGCTTTGCCTTTTAAATAAGTTTTTGCAATGAATTATTGTCCCAAGTGTCAGATATGCCTCATTAAAACAAGGCATCCTGTGCAGTTAGGATGGGGTAGTCAGACTAGTTTCTCTATTCCTTGGGGTATTTGGCTTATTACAGACATTCATGTCAGCCCTTATGTTTCCTAACTAATGCAAAGTCTGTGATTTTCTACCTAGTGTGAAGACACCTTACTACGCCTCTGGTGTTCTCATTGAGAGCAATGAAATTTACATCAAGATTTATGCCAAATTAGGCATGGTTCTGATGTGGAACCAGCAGGATGCCCTGATGGTATGTATGATCAAAGTATTTTTAATTCATATTTCCTGGGTTTACTGGGAAAAAATATATTTTCCTGGGATATTTCTCTATCTCAGTCGGAAAAAAAAAAGGAGGGGGAAAAATGAAGTAAAAAGATAATTCTTATATGTTTTTCCTTTTTGTTATTAGGTGGAGCTGGACAACAAATTTAATAACTATACCTGTGGTCTCTGTGGGGATTACAATGGCATTCAAATCTACAATGAGTTCATCAACGGAGGTGCGTCTTCCACCACGCTGACAGCTGTTACCGAAGATAGGCTGACAAACCCTGTGCATAGAAACATCACAGGAGAGCAAATTTCACTTGAGAGGTTTCTCTGATTGCCCCAGACTAAACATTAAGTTCCAGGGCTGCGTTCCTGGAATTCCTGCATTTTAATTTTATTCTATTCCAGATTAATCTTTTTGTTCTTTACTAGCCTTCTTTTCCTGTTTCTCCTTTACATTTTTAAGCACAGTTAGACATCATTCAGAGCAGGTACCTGTGTCTAACAGGTGTATTTGATACCATAGTAACTGTTTCCCTTGATCAGTAGAGTTACAGGAATCAGGTGCTCCTTCTCGATTTTTGGGGCTCAGTAAGTTCGCTTTCTATTTCTTCTCATAGATGTAAGCTACAACTCAATTACATACGGCAATATGCAGAAGATCAGCAAACCCAATGCCAAATGTGAAGATCCAGATGAAACTCGGGCTCTTCCAAGCTGTAATGAGCATGTAAGTATTTCTTGTGGTGAACTTCCTTTACATGGGCACATGGAGACATCCTTGTGCAACAGGAGTTAGTTGCAAGGAGCTGAGAGGACTGTCCTTTCGAGGATATATGGTTACTTTTTCCTAGCTGTTCAAAAGACAACAGGTTTTTTTGGAAGATTATGTCCAGAAGCTCAGATGCTTTCAAATCTCTTAAACATTATTCCTCGTCCTCCTCAGCGTGATGAGTGTCAGAGGTTGCTGACTTCCGCTGCGTTTGCTGATTGTCGGCTACGTCTTAATTTGGAAATGTACATCCAAGCCTGCATGCAGGACAAGTGTGCCTGTAATGGGACGGACGACTCCTTCTGCCTCTGCAGCACCATCTCTGAGTATTCCCGCCAGTGTTCCCACGCAGGCGGCCGCCCGGGAGAATGGAGGACAGAGAACTTTTGCCGTAAGCAGCTACACAAATTTGACAAAGATCCAAAGGTTTCATGCATGTAGCACCATGAAATTTAAATTCATTACTTCTCTACAAAGCAGTTGGCATGTATTATAAATTTCATACCAGTAGTGCTAGAAATATTATGGTCTCCCTGTTTTGTTCTTCTATTACTTTTACTATTAAGAAATATTTTTTAGCAAATCTGTTCCCATTAAAAAACCTGAGATTTGATGCTGCTGGAGATGGGAATAATTTGATCTATTTGAAACCAAAAGAAGTAAATATAAAAACCAGGGAAAGCAGTTGAGAATTAGATGAACGTGCTTTGCCATGTGGAATCTGGCTTGAGACACCACTGACTTAAAGGGAGTAGGGTGTATGATTTGTGGTTTCTCAGGAATGATGGACTTAACACTCAATTCCTGGTGTCTTTCTTATTCTTTCAGCCAAGAGCTGTCCTGCTACCATGGTCTATAGAGAAAGCAGCTCACCCTGCATGGATACTTGCTCACACTTGGAGATCAGCAGCCTTTGTGAGGAGCACTACATGGATGGCTGTTTCTGCCCTGAAGGCAAGTGTTATTCTACCTGTTGCACCTAGGACTAAAGCAAGAGTCCTGGCTAAGGAAGTCATACAAAAATACTACATGTAGTCAAATTATATCTTAGAAACGAGTAGTGCTACTTATTATTTTCCCCCCTAGAGGAACATAACTGTAAAATTTTCTAAGGAGGTAATAATTGATTAATTAATCAATTATTTTATAGTTCAAACATATTAACATAGTGACAGGTAATAAACCTGCTTTTTAATTCTCAACAAGTGGGTTTTTGATACTATGTAGTAAATCATGCTTTTTAGGTTGAATAGTTCTGAGACAATGGACATCATTTGCCCAGAGAGTGGCAGTGAGGGACAGTGAGTGAAATTCTCAGGCTTGCTGTCAACCTTAGGAAAGAAGATTACAGTGATAGTCTTCACAGCCAAAAAGACTAAGAATCTAAACATGTGACACTCTGGGATTGTTCTTATATGCTTGCAATAACCTTTTATCTGTGTATAGTTATATAAATGAACACTTGGATTTTAAAAACTGAATAAAAGTGCTTTCCATCTGTTCTATATTACAAAAAATAGAGCCAGTATTCTTCACAGTTTAAATAAACTCAGCCTGTGTGGCAAATTAGAGTTTTTCTTCTGTGGAAATTGCTTATTTGAAAAAGAGCTGAAATAGTTAATGTTGTGTTTTATAGGAACTGTGTATGATGATATCAGTGAAAAAGGCTGCATCCCTGTTAGCCAGTGCCACTGCAAACTCGGTGGAAAGACATATGCACCTGGAGAAAGCATTTCCAAAGAATGTGAAGAATGGTAAGGATCCTGGTTGTGGTACACCTTTCTTTGAATGATTGTAAATGGGTCTGCATTTTTCAAATTTCCACTTGGTCATAGGACATGTTCTGAAAACACTCTGAATTTAATATTTATGTTGCATGTCTATAGAACAGAATTTCTAGAAAGTTTTCTTGATTCTATGGCATATGTCAGAGGGAAAATCTCAAGCAAACGGTCAAAGATACAGTTTTAAAACACTTGTGGATAGCTTGCTAGTTGTCAGCTCTACAGATACTTTCAGTGCTCTCAGCTCCTGTAACAACTACAAGCATTTTTTGTATTATTTATCTGTTTATAGCACCTGTAATTCAGGCAGATGGACCTGCAAAGATCTACCCTGTCCAGGCACATGCTCAGTGGAAGGAGGTTCCCATTTTACCACCTTTGATGGGAAGAAATACACCTTCCATGGTGACTGCTACTATGTTTTGGCCAAGGTACTGTGTGCTGCAGGGCTGTTCTCTTGTAGAGTACAACAGTGTCTGTGGGTTGATGTGTACCAGCTGGGAATTATTCTATTCCACTTCTATAGGGTGAAGGAAGCAGAAATGCTGGAAGTTGTACGAGAAAATTCAGGATTTAGCTGTAATAGCCCTAAGCGGAAGCTGGGGACTTACTGTAATGGGTGATTAATTCAGTGAGATAGAAGACTGCCTATGCTGTCATTATCCAGTGGAGTCTTTTGTATACAAGAAATCGAAAGGTCTCAAGATTAGAAGTTCTTGGCCACTTCTATAATAGCTATTTCTAATCTGAGTGTCAAAGTCAGGTAGGGAAAAGAGGTAGGCTGCTGTTTCATTCATCCCTAAAATATCTGGTGTCTGTTCTTCTAGAGAATGAAGAAAATCTTGTTGAGCTAGGAAAGTTATTGTAACTGATGAATTTAGTCTTTGTTATGGAAATATCTCAGGAGATTTTTAATTTGACTAATGGAAATTTCTTTCCCTGTGATTGTAGGGTACTGCAAATGAGAGTTATGCTCTCCTGGCAGAGCTGGCTCCCTGTGGCTCCACAGACAGACAGACCTGCTTGAAAACTGTTGTGCTGTTAGTGGATAACAAAAAGAACGTAAGTGCTATTCTGTGGATTCTGCTAGATATGTTGAAAATTAGCATATTTCCCTTAATGTGAGAAACTACTTTTTTCTTCTAGGGTTGTTATTGTGGATAGATAAGGAACCTGAGACAGGCTGACAAACAGCTCAGGTTTCTGCCTCAAGAATTCAAAATAAACCTAAACTTAAGAAAATATGAGATTCAAAACAACTGACATTTCCCCTCTTCTTTCCTCTGCTCTGTACAATATGATTTTTCTCACAGGATCTGGAAGCAAGGGTACTGTTTTTCTCCACCTCATTGTTTTTTTCTTAATTCAGATATAATTTTATAGTTCTAATTGAGTCTTTTTCAGAAGAAATCCTATATTTGAATGGTGATACAATCCAACCTTCTCAAATATTCACTTCAGTATTCTGTTTGTTTATGAGAATATATAGACTATCTCTATACTTAATTTACATACATATACACATGATTTTCCTCATATATTAATGGATTTCCATGTCCTTGCCAGCATTGCTAGAACATAAGAAAAGCAAATCAAAACCCAGTAGTTTTATGTTTCTGTATGTATAGAGTAGCATTTTTTGAGGAAGTTTAATAAACTGCTTTCTTACCATGTCAGAATCATATTAACAATCACACAGAACTGTAACACGTGCTTTAATAAGGAAAAAGAACTTCCTACAGATCCTGTAGATCTATTGTTTTCTTCTACTTGCTGAAACCAAAGTGCCCAATATAAATGAGTTTTGCATTTCATTATTGCTATGAATTCTTGTAGGCAGATGTAAGAGAAACACTGAATAGCAAGACAAAACCTTACATGTAACCTGTAGGGCTGCTGCCATGTTCAATTTTCAGACAGATTTTTCCTTTCAAAAATTTGGAGCTCTAGACAGAGTCTAAATGTGTAACATGTCCTTGCTGTTAATCATCTTCTTTGTATTAGTTTGTTTTCCTCAGTCTCTGGAACCTCATTGATTCCATTTGCCATTACACAGGTGGTGGTTTTCAGATCAGACGGCAGCGTGCTCCTGAATGAGATGACAGTGAATGTGCCTTATGTGTCAAGTAAGGGACACAGCTTTGTATGTCAAGTGTCACACACCTGACTTCTCATGTAGAGATGTATTTTTATAGAGGCAAAATTGGAAGAGATGTATTTAGCACTTTCCAAACCTGGCTACATGGTGTGGGCATGCCCATTTGGTTCTGATCCGAGAGAACAGTCTTTACAAGTAATCAGCTTGCTAAGTTTGTGAGCACCAGCATCATATCTAGTTGGCCGGTGATTTTTAAAGGAAAAAAAATATTAATTTGATACTGGTCTCAGAGCTTTCATGCTGGGTGATACATGAGAAGCTAATAAGAAGTGTTTCTTTTGGCAGCCTGTGTGCGTCAGTTTATTGCAACAGTTCATGTTTTGTTTTTCAGCCAGCTTCTCAGTATTCAAGCCATCTTCCAACTACTTTGTTGTACAAACTCCTTTTGGGCTTCAGATGCAAATCCAGCAGTTTCGAGTCATGCAGCTGTTTGTGACTGCAGATCAATCAATTAAAGGACAATTACAAGGCAAGTGTCTATGCAAATGGGAAGCAAAGTCATGTTGTTTCACAGCTGAATAGTCATGTATTCTTTATATAAGTGATAACTCATGCTACTTGTTCATTCCAGGGGAGAATTTGGAAAGAAAATCGACTCAAGCAAACTAGAAATGTGTTTTTATTTTTTGGTATTGAAATGACCTATCACTCTGGTGCCAGTACATAGATGTTTCTTAGAATATTCCTTACTTTTCTATTTAGTTTAATTTTAAACTATCTGCAAAACTAGGATTTTGGTGCATTTCGTGGTTTTGAGATCATAAGAAAGCATAAAAATATGGATTAGGGTAGTAATTTCTTGAAGCACAGATATCTTCATGATTACTGTTCTTTAAGATGTTGAAGATTTAAACCAGAGCTTCTAAAACTTCAGTATTTATAGTATGCACTGAATTGATGTGGAATAATCAGCTGTTTCTGGTGTTTGTGATCAGTTGTCCCTTTCCTTTGACCTTTCAGTATGAGAATAAGTAATGCTTATGTGAAATTCTTACTTTGTTCTCAAATAGGTCTTTGTGGAAACTTCAATGGAATGGAAGGTGATGATTTTAGAACAACCAGTGGGCTGATTGAGGCTACAGGATCTGCCTTTGCTAACACATGGAAAGCTCAGTCCACCTGCACAGACCAGGCAGAAAAGCTGGAAGACCCCTGCAGTCTCAGCATTGAAAGTGGTAAGCACATTAATAAGTCAGATGGTTGGCTTCTGCCACGATGAGCAGTGTCTGCTGTGCGTTACTGCAACAGGCGTGTAAGAGCTGTAGTGGGACATTGAAGATTTTTTACAGGACTGTAACATTAATATCTGCAAGTATGTATACATACAAGCACTTCGTCAAACTGAAGTGAAAATTATACAAGAAATCGAAAGGAAGGGATTGTAAAAAAATCCTAAGGTGGAAGAATGGGAAAATCAGTCATTAATTTGTATTATCTGCAAAAATAGCTTCTATCTCCTAGCATTATCTATCCTTATGTTTAACTTAGCTTTATGGTCCCCAAATGGAAAGAGCTGTCACAATTCCATGTGTACAAAGTGCAAAAGTACGGTGCAGTTTTTGATTTTATGGTTGCATGTCTCCGAATCGAGGATTAGAAATACATGTGTGATGATTGTATGTAGTTTCTCCACTTCCCAAAATGCATGCATTTCTTTCATTTGTATTGTTGCACTGCATTTATGTGTCAGCATAACTAGGCATGGCACAAGGAAGATAAGGAAATGTGATTAATTTCTCTTTTTTTTGTAGCAAATTATGCTGAGCATTGGTGTTCTTTGCTGAGAAACCCAGAAGGTCCTTTTGCAAGATGTCATTTAGCCGTTGATCCTTCAGAATACTATAAGGTATTGTAATTTTGCACTCTTTTAGTACTGCATTATTTCAGATGGTTTACTGTAGACATTTATCATTGTCTGAATATTTGAGATGTCAGTGAGTAACTTGTCCATAAGAGATGCTGAAGTTTTTGCATTAACTGATTCAAGCAACATAGCATCCAAAGTATCTCAAAGGATGAGATCTTTATGGGCTGCTGCTGAATAAAAATGTACATTTTTTATTTTGCTTTGTATTTTTTGTGTTTCATGTACATTTTTATTGGCTTGGATATTTGGACTGAAAATAAGGCTCAAGAGTTGCAGATGTGCACAGTTTAAGCCTACCCTTAAACATTAGTCTCTATAAAGTGGAGGGGGAAATTCCAACCGTATATTGGTTGGAATGTGACACCAAATCATTTTCATGCCAGAATCTTCATGAATTCTTTTCCCCCATGCTCATCTCTGTTGAGCAGTAAATGGGGCTTACCTGAGGAAAAGGAATTCTAAAATCATTGCTTATACTTGGAAGTCAGTGTGAGCTCAAGTGTTGTAAAGATCTTCATAGACCTGGTTGATATTTTGCTATTATTATTCTAGTTTTCGTGGATCTCTGCATTTCTAATTAGAAATTAATAGTATTAATATCCTTTGAAACCTAATACCTGAGAATAAATGGTATTAATATCCTTTGAAAAATGTGTTTTTAGGAGGCTGGCTACTTTTTAAGGGTTCAAGAGGCTTGGCTTAGGCTAGAATAAGCATCCAAATATTTTCATTGTGAATGAAATGAACCAGCACTTTAACTCTCTGGTCTTTGACTGTTCCTTCCATTGTTCTCTGGTCATGGGAACTAATACAAACAACATCAGGAAAAGCAGATGGGACATTTTGTAGCAATCAAGTTGCAATTGCCCATTGATTTCCTGTGGACTTATTGACCCTTTTGTTCTTTTTTTTTCAGAAATGTAAATATGACACCTGCCTCTGTGAAGACAATGAAGAATGTTTGTGTGCTGCCCTGTCCTCTTATTCAAGAGCCTGTGCTTTCAAAGGGATCATACTGGGAGACTGGAGAACGAGTGTCTGCAGTAAGTAGTGGAACAGTAATCCCTGTGGAAATAATTAACCACGAGAAATAAGCAGGCCCTCTCTGAATTTGGTTGTCAGTGATCTCACTGTTAAGGGATTTGGAGTATCTTATAAATGTCTAATGGACCTAAAAGAGACAATGCTGATAATGTTTACTAATTCATGTTATATTCTTGAGATGTAATTTGAAATTTTTATACTTAAAGGTAGAAAACAATATTTTTAACTTTCACTTTCTTTCCCTAGTCTAGCTAATATAATTCCATTTACTAATGGAATCCCAGCCACCAGGGCTTTTACTGTGCATTTGTTTATCGATGTCTTTGTTTCTGATCATGTTTGCTTTTCATCAACAGTTCAGTATGTTTGAGACTAGCAGTTTATTATATTGTGCTCTCCATCCAATTATCAGTATGTGAAACAAATAGGGCTATGAAAGTAGAAACTATTAGTAGCAGTTAAAAATAAGTCTTCATCTGTAAAGTTCGGTTACTGTTACTTGTGACTTCTGATATTTTTGTACTTTAATAAGATCTAAGGGCATGTTTTTATCACTACATTCAGCATAGCCAAAGAAACCCAAATGGAAATGTCAAGGCCAAACTTCCATCCTGCATCCCTTATTTATCAGTTTGGTTTTTTTCCCTCCAGGCAGCGAAGCATCTTCTTGCTCAGGAAATCAAGTCTTCCTTTACAATCTTACAATGTGCCAGCAAACCTGTCGTTCCCTTGCTGATGGTGAAAAGTATTGCTTGCAAGACTTTGCTCCTGTGGATGGCTGTGGCTGCCCAGCCAATACATACTTGGATAACCAGGATAACTGTGTGGCCATCTCCCAGTGCCCATGTTATTACAAGGGATCATACCTGGAACCTGGGGAATATTTCACAAAAGATGGAGAACGCTGGTATGTTTTATTTTGGCTTCTTTGTGAGGAAAAAACCCTTTAAAAAATTGCTCATTAGGTTTAAGCTGCTTAGTTTTTTTGGTACTTTAGTGAGTATTTCTAATGCATTTCACAACATCTCCATGCTGAGCAAAGCATTATCCTGTTGCAATGCAATTTATCAATAATTGAGAAGTACAGCTTGCTTTGGAGCCTGTACTGGCCTTCACAGATAAATGTTATTCTGAAGCTGCAGTGTTAATAAGGTTTTGTTAAGCAGAAGGGTGAAAGGAAGATAAAAGGCCAGCTGTGTGTTATGTTTGCTTTTCTAGCAGACACAGATTGCTTGTGTTTTCCACTGGAGGAAGGTCCCCTTGATGTATTCAATGTAGCATAGGCTTTTGAAAACAACATTCATGATTCTGTTATATTTTGCCATTATCTCTGGCAGCAGTTTGCTGCCTGAGTCATCAGTGCAAACTGTGAAATGCCTTCTCTCATCCAGCAGAAGCATATAGGTCAACATATTTGCAGCGTATAAATTGAATAGTCATGAAAATACACTGTGTATCTAAATTGAGGCTTTGATTTAAATTATCATTATTTTCTGTGTCATTATTATCTAATTCCTGAGTTGTCATAAAACATAGTATTAAAGATTAAAATAATAGCTGTAATTCCTTAAAACACAACCCTTCTGTGCATTATGCCTAAAATCTTGTTACACTTTTTCTCCAACAAAAAAAATTCATGAGCATGATTCAAAAGAATTGACTTTGAAATTTCAGTAGAAATCATGCAGGATATCTTTAATAAATACTCTAAAATTTATATAAACAAGTCTTTAGACTTAAATTGAAGATATTGAGCTTGCTTTTTTTTTTTAATTTCTGCTTACTTAACTTTTCTAGTGTTTGCCGAAATGCAAAGATCCAGTGCACTTCAGTGAAAATAAGAATGAAAAGTAAGTGACATTCTATAAACTAAATTAGAATAAAATCCATAGTCAAACTCCCAACCCATACCTACTTCCCTTTTGAATTTTCCATTTACTTGTTTTGCATGTTTTTTTCTCTTTATGTAAAGCACTAACACATTTTCACTTTGTTCTCTCTTCACTGAGCCTATTTTTTTCATAAGAATAGACTGAGATTTCTGTCTGAGAAACTACCATCTTTCACTCACATTTCTTTTGTCTTGATTGACCTAAACCAACAATGTACCTTTCAGGTGAACAAGAAGAATGTTCTTCTAACAAGACGTACTTTGACTGCAGTGCATCCTCAACGTGGACTTCACAAACACCTCTACAACTTAGCTGTCATACTCCTCAAACAAATCATGTATGTATTCAACTTTTCTTTGTGTCTTGCTTTCTTTATTCTGTATTCTTTATATGACATGGGGCTACACAGCAAATACGGTTGTAACTAACAATATATTTGTCTTTGGTTTAATCTATCCCTTCCCTCCCCCCCATGATATCAATCTGTTGCCATTTTCACAATGATTCCACTTCTGGTTTCCCTCTCCTCTTTCTTTTTACTGTGTCTTCAGTAAAGCAATAATTTCCAAGTGAAAACTAATTTGGGCCATTAGACAATCAAAACAGAAAAGAAAAACATTAGAAACCTAGAAAAAAAGAACCTTATAAAACTAATCAATATTAGACCGTGTGGTTGTAAATGCAGTTTTTAAAGAGTGCTTGTGAAGAAATGGAATTAAGATGCAGTCATAAGGTAACCATTTCTCCTTATATTCCTTAGTTCCAGACAGAGTGTGTCTCAGGCTGTGTGTGTCCTGAAGGTCTATTTGATGATGGCAGAGGGGGCTGTGTTGAGCAAAAAGATTGCCCATGCATTCATAACAATGAGTGGTATTCTTCTGGAGACAAGATAAAAGTGGATTGCAACACCTGGTGGGTTATAAGTGAATACTCTCTTCTAGAATATATTCTATGCAGTATATTCATAGTTATGTCTAGGCTTATGTCCTACAGTAGCTGCAAAAGCTGGAATTATCATCCTTAATTTTCAGGAATACTTATTGCTATCTCAGAAAATACAGATTCTGCTGAAAGTACGGGGGTAGTAGTTACCTCTGTTTTCAGTAGGCGTCTCTTGTTGGGAAAACTCACTCATTTTTAAAAAATAAATGCCATCAGATCTAAAGATTGTAGCTCAACAGAGTAAAAAGCATGTTATAGGCTTAAAAACAGGCTTAACAATTGAAGCTGAGGCTTGGATATTTTGCACATCACATTATATCAGGCAGCTGCTTGGTTTGTTCTGCAGTTTTTCAAACTGCACACTCTTGGTGAGATGTGAAAATTCAATTTCTCTGCTCTCTTCTAGCACCTGCCAGAAAGGGGTTTGGAAATGCACTGATGACGTGTGCTATGGGACTTGTATGATATATGGAAGTGGCCATTATAACACTTTTGATGGGAAATTCTATGACTTTGATGGGAGCTGTGAATATGTGGCCACTCAGGTAATGCTCATCAGGAGGGCTGAAAAGGAATTTGATTGCCTTGAAAATCTACTTTCCTGTTTGGTTTTGTCATTCCTTATTGCCTGCCATCATTGTTCCCAAGGTGTTCACACATTCTGCTAGGATAAATTGTGTATTTTCAGTGCAGGCAAGCTGTGTGAATGTGGCTTTTTTTTTTTTCAGATATAGATATCATACATTACGTGTAACAGAACTATGTTACAATGAGAGCTAACTATCATTTGTGAAATAAATCCAAATTCTAAGCTTAGAAGCTTGAAACTTATATTTAAAGATATATTCCTCACTTTGTTTTATTGTCCCACTTTTTTCCCCACTCTGTTAACTGTTTAAATGTATGCATAGAAGTATGCATATGTGGCTGTGCATCTGTAAAAATGTGTGTGTGAGATCTCACATTTGAAGGAGCAGTGACTGTTTATGCATTGTGAAGATTTAAATGATTGCAATTATTATGAGATTAAGCTGCAATGAAATATTCTACCTAATTTTCTCATGTTCTTTTTTTTTTCTTTTTCAATAGGACTTCTGTGGTGACAAAAATTCCAGCGGCTCTTTCAGTATCATCACAGAGAATGTCCCTTGTGGAACTACAGGAGTCACCTGCTCAAAGGCTATCAAAATGTTCCTAGGGGTCAGTGATGATAGTCAGTACATATCAGTAATCAAGTATTACCAAAAATATAATGCTCCAAAGTCACGCCCCTAGAAGCTGGAACAAGCATTAGAGGCCCTATCAAATTATTCTGTAAAGGTTCTCAGGGGATGAAAACTCTCTCAAACAGAAGCACTACACCACTCCTTGCCATCTTGGAAGTCATCTCAGGGTTTGATTCAGAATGAGTTGCATTGTTACAAGTGTCTAATGTTTTATCTCATCATAGAAGTTAGTGTAACAATACTTCTCTTTTATCTTTCAGAAAACTGAACTGAAATTGGAGAACAAAGAGTACAAAGAAATTCAGCGAGATGTTGGTGATGATGTGCAGTATTGGAACAGGACAGTCGGCCTGTACCTGGTTATTGAGGCTAGCAATGGTGTGATGCTGATCTGGGACAAGAAAACTACTGTTTTCATCAAGCTGAGCCCTGATTATAAAGTTAGTGCCTGTCTTCTTCTGAAGTAGTATTGTGAATAGACAAGGAAACATAAATGTTGATTTATTCTGACTCCATGTCTAATTCCTATATCCTCTGTGCACTGATGATTAGCTTGCATTATTACCATCACAGCTTGCAGGAGTGCTTCTGGGGTTTCTTACAGTCTATCACAATGCATTGCACAGAATGGATAGGATGTTATTCCAATAGAGGTAGATATCTCAGGCAATACTCTTGAGTTTGTAAGTATTGATAGCCAATCATTCAGAATAACTTAGGGGATGTGGACTGACTGCACATATGCCTGGAAACCCTACATGCAATCTCAGCCCTGTGTTAAAACCAAACTCCCTATGCAATATGTGGCCATGGTTCTGGTTCCTGAAATTCAGCATACTGATTTGGAGAAATTGAGGCATTGTACAAACAGGGACATACTGTTACGTGAGGGGACTGGTGGACCTTAAATAACACTACCAAAAATTCATCATTGAAAGCAGATTGATATATTTTGTTTCAAGAAAAATGGGTCTCTGTCATTTCTTTTCCATGAATGAAGAAATGGTGGTCATTATGTTAGAAACTTTAAATAAAAACAGCTTTGAGCAGAAATGAATTACCTACCTCAGGCTTAAAATAATAGGTGAGTTATGATAAATGGAGAAGAATGGAGAATAAATAGTTCTTCTCAGCTGTAAGAGGCTTGGGCACCCTTTAATGTTTTAAGTTGGATATGGAAACAGAGATATGGAAATACACTAGATAGAAATGATTTCAAGGAGGGAAGACATGGCAGCTGAATAATTTGCTGAGGACAGACAAATAAAAATTTATTTTCAGTACAAATTATTTGACAGTAAAGAAGAAAGTCATCATTTACACAGACCGTCGTTTGTCATTTTTCATGTCAATGTTTTGCTCTTACTTTACCAGAGCCTGTTTCTTACTTCCATGGTATATTTAAAAACTCAATTTTCTTTTCCAGGGCAAAGTGTGTGGTCTGTGTGGCAACTTTGATGACAAGGCAAACAATGACTTTACAACAAGGAGTGGACTGCAAGATAGTAATGCTCTGAATTTTGGAAATTCCTGGAAACAATCTCCTATGTGCCCAGATGTCACACAAGAGATTAAGCCCTGTGATCTGAAACCACACCGGAAGTCCTGGGCAGAGAAAGAATGCAGCATCATCCAGAGCGAAATCTTCAAAATTTGTCACTCCAAGGTTTGTAGAATACAGTAGGTGATGGGACAGCACAGTGCATTTCTGATAATGCAGAACCAAAAAGACCATCAGAAATTAATGAAGAGATGGTTAAATAGATTGATCTTCAGTTAAGTCTTCAGTACAGCTACAGGTGTCAGCACATTTCACATGGCCTTAGTCAAAATAGTCTGAATCTCTGTGGCAATGGAACTGTGTCAGTGGTGGTGGCAGCCCTAGCTGAACAAACCTATATTCACCACCACAGTTTCACTGCTCCTAGTCTGCAAGTTAGCTTCAGAAATGTATCCTGAACAGGTCTGTGTTTGCTGCAGTTGCACCATCTCTTGTTGAGAGACAGTGAGTATTACAAGTACTGAAGGACCTTACAATCATCAGATCCATCTCCTGATGGAAATTCATACTAAACATGAAAGGTGGCTGTTGAAGAGGCTACTACTTCTTGTAGTATTCCATCCACAAAAGGATCTTTTTAGACAGCACTAACATCACATAGTTTAGACAGACAGCTGCTGGTACTGTGCCTCCAAATTGTCACAGCAAACACTGTGACAGCCTACAGCTTCCAGAGTACAGTGCACAGAGAGCACTCCTCTTTATTTCTTATCTCTTTCCTGATGTATGGTAATATTAACAACAGTTTGTTCTTAACTCACAGTGGAATTCTCACAAACAATTAATTATTTAATTAATTTATTATATGTTTCTATGTGGTTTACTTCAGCAGCAAAAATCCAGTCTAAGTTTCTCCTCTTGCAGTCTCAAATTAAAAAAAAATGCTTTTTTTAATGTGTCATTGGATAAACTCCAAAAACTGACAGGCACAAAATTATATGCTTCATATTTGCTGTGAATGCAGCTTTTCTGACATTGTTCACCATTTGGTTGGCAAAGCTTGCTGGAAGATAAGGCTTCCCTGGCATTAATTCAGCTTGGTTTGGGGAGCACTAAAATGGAACTATATTAGAAAATGTGAGCACTGCAAAGGACTCTTAATTTGTTTTTTTCAGTCATAGCAACTTATGAAGGAGCTGTATTATTTTAAGTCTATTATTCCCCAAAACATATTGAGCAGCTTCAAGCCTGTAAGTGTTTATGGTTTGGTAACTCTTAGACACCGTCTCGTTCCTTCCCAGCTCAATTCCCATATATCAAGAGCTCTAAAAAGTATGCATTTGGAAACTAATTTGTAGATGAACTGAGGCATCGTTTCTTCCCCTGACAGGTTGACCCACTTCCTTACTATGAAGCTTGCGTTCATGATGCCTGCTCCTGTGACAGTGGTGGGGACTGCGAGTGCTTCTGCTCTGCAGTTGCAGCGTACGCCCAAGAGTGCATCAAGGCTGAGGCCTGTGTTTTCTGGAGAACTCCTGATATCTGCCGTGAGTAACAGATAAACACAACTGTATCTTTCTACCTGCTGTCAGAAAGCCAGTCAAATAAATCATTAGTGCTGTCACTGCAAGATCATGCTGGCTACTTGGTGAAATCTTATATCAGAGACAAACAGGGCTAGTAAATTCGTGTATTTCAACTGTCTTTTGTTCAGCCTGGCTCTTCTCTTCTCTTCTCTTCTCTTCTCTTCTCTTCTCTTCTCTTCTCTTCTCTTCTCTTCTCTTCTCTTCTCTTCTCTTCTCTTCTCTTCTCTTCTCTTCTCTTCTCTTATCTTCATCTTGTCCTCTCTTGTCTTCTCCTTCAGTTCTTCAAATTACTCAGAATTTGATTTTAGCAAAAAGTATATAGCACTCCCATAGCACTGAACCTAATCAGTGTTATGTATATTAAGCAGTGTCCATTAGTGGTGCTAGTACTCATACCAGTATACCATAATTTAATGTAAAATAGTATTTAATTTAATATTAGCCAAAAAGCACTCAAATCAAAATTTCGAGATTCTAAATAGCAGAAATGCATAATTTTTAATTTTAAAAATTCATTCAGATTCAAAATTTGGGCTAATTGGAACTTTTAAGTGTAAGAAGCCAGTGAAACAAAAATTATAAGTCTCATTCAGCTCTGATATATAAGTTAATAAAAGCTCCTTCCTTGTCTCTAGTCATCTAAGCTGAATTTAAGTTGTATTCATAATGGCTCATATGCTTCCTCTTGGACTTTCAGTCTGTGTGATACAGCAAGATGGAACTATTTTGCATAAAATGGAAAAATATTTAGGAGTTTGCTAGTAGCTATGGAAGAAAAATACTCTCAGAAATATACCTTTAATTTTAAACTAAAATAATTTTTAAATAGTTTTTTTTTAAAGTTTGAAGCATTTTTACCCAGTGGCTTGAATATTTAAAATTTCAGTCTTGGGCACCAGTGTTTTGACGTATCCTAAGTTTAAGCAGAGTAGCAGAAAGTCCGGGTCTTGTACCTCAAGAGAAATTTGGCCAGCTTAACTTGTAGATTGATGAAGCTTGTACCTTTAGAGGCCTGCTCAGAACTGCTTTCTGGCAACCTTGTTTTTAATCATCTTCTCTCTTTTCTCATCAGCAATATTCTGTGACTACTACAACCCTCGCAATGAGTGTGACTGGCACTATGAGCCTTGTGGCAGTAATATCACAACCTGCAGGATGATCAATAATGTCAGCACCAACTTTACAGTACCACTACTGGAAGGTAATAAATTCCTTGCTATTTTATATTGTGTTTTGTATAACTTTGTTCAGATATCTTTTAATGATTATGGACTAGTCAGTCAACTTCCTAAAGTTCCTAGATCTGCTATGTCGAGTTGGCATCCAGTCTTACATAAATGTTTCCTATAATGTAATTTATTATTTGTTAACATCAGTGGATGATAGTTACATTGCTGTCAGTAACAAAACTAGGTCTCTGCTTGGATAATATCCTGAAACATGCACTATTAGGACATCATGGTTATTTTGAATCCCATGTGAAAGTATTTCAAAAGCAGGAAAATCTTTGATATGGCAAAGAAACAAGTCACTGATAGTTCGGCATTTTTAACCTTATCATTTTTTATGTACCAGATCATCTTGCCTTTACTAGATTAGTGTGCAACATTCACCTACCTTTACGCTGGAAAATATCTTTCATGGCAGACACACTGATGCTGCTATATATTAGACGCTTACTAGAGATTGTTTCCTTTGTAGATGAGATGTACTGTCCTGTAGGTGACAGTCCTTGTGGTTGATAATGGAACAGGAATATCACATTAAAAGGACTGCAATGATCCAAGAATGTGAAAGACTTTACAAGTATCTTCTGGTTTACCACGTGGTAAAGCTGGAGGAACAAAGCTGTATTTTTAGCCATAAAGTCTTTTTGGTCTGGACTGGAAGCACTTATCTCCAGTTTAAGGATTGGCAAGAAATGCCTTGAGTTTGACTTTACTTTGAATTGCTAGTAAAAAAATTAAAAGAAAAAAATCAAACAAACCAAAACTCAAGAGAAACAGAACAAACCAAACCAAAATACCACCAAAAAAACCTCCTAAAAAATCAACTAAAATCCCTAACCAAAATATTTCTTAAAAACCCAACAAATCTCTGTATTTTAAAATAAATTGTCTTATATTATTACAAAGATCTGGGAAGTGTCAGAAGGCAGATTATTATATATCAAATTATCTTTCTGAATTATTTTTGTTGTTTAATTTCAATAGCAATATAGAGAATACTAATTTTTGTTAGGACATCTTAAGTACAGTCTGGCAGTGTAAAGTGTCTTTTAAGTACCAGTTAATTACATGGTGCTTCAGTTTAATGGCTGTTTAGAACTCCAATGCAGTATAAAGAGGACCTCAGTCATTAATAATTGGACTTAATAATAGGTTGTTTGGAGGAAGGAGATATAATAATAAAAACAGAATAAGTGTATTTACATGAAAAATTGAATGAGAATTGACAGTCAATTAACCCCTTGCCAGAGGGTAAGGAAGTACACAGATAAATTATCTGTTTGAGGTGGAGATACCTGGTGTATTCTAGGCATATAAACAAGGTCTAATGTTCCAAGAAATGTAGTGAAAAACCTGTTTGCTAGTGAATCTGCTTCCGTATCCCTCACAAAAGTATTATTGATATAGTGATCTATACAAAAATTGGGGCGTTTCTTTGTCTTAAAATTACTAGCTGCCAAGAGAAATGAGTATGAATTAGGGATTTCTCCAAGGTATTGAACTAAGGAAAAGAAACTTCACTAGTTTTCATGAAAAAACCTCTAACTTAATGCTCCTCACCCCAGTATTATCAATGAGAACCGTTGAAGCCTCTCAAAAATATTAATTGTCCATGGTTTGATTTGAATGGGAAGTTTTAGATTTCTTTCACTATGCTTGATTCAGTGAGAATAATTTACCTTCAGAAGGTAACATATCACTGAGTTAACTTTTTGTAGTTTTTCTTCATCTTGTATTCTGTTCTACCTCTCACCAATAGGTTGCTACCCCAGATGCCCTAAGGACAAGCCTATTTATAATGAAGAGACAAAGCAATGTGTGACTGAAGATCAATGTGGATGTTACCTCGAGGATGGAACCCATGTACCCCCTGGGCAAGAAGTACCCACAAAAGAAAACTGTACAATATGGTATATAAAAATTACTTGCAGTAATTCAGGAAATAATTTGTGTGTGCTGAGTCCCTCACTTACTTTACTGGGCCTCAAACATTTGGTGCAACTTCAGCTGGAGAGCTAGTATATTCTTCCATTTCATAATTTTCCAAACCCATAATAATCCAGGTTTTAGGTTGGTAGTGTTATTATAATAAGTGTATTAGCACATTCACCGATTATACCTGTCAACTGTCATAAATTATATCATGAAACCTGGGTGAACTTCTAAAACAACCTTTCAATTCTCATGACTCTGGGAAGAGAGGGGCTACTCTGTCTTGCATTCTCACTTAAAACTGGGACTTCAAAATCACTGTAGTCTGAAATACTCTTGTCCTGAAAGAGATAGTTAAATCCCAACTGTTCATGCTTAGAGTGCTAGCAATGACAGCACTTACACCTCTGGCTCCATGTGGTGACCAGAGAATAATCTGATCTAGCTGTAAGTTCACTCTGCAAAACAGTTGTTATTGCAGTATTGCAACTCGCAATTGAACTGAAAGTGGTGACTTAGTTTGAAAGAAAAATGGTAGGCAATACTAGAAAATACACCCAGAAAAATATCCAGTAGTGTGAATGAAGATCAAGTGACAAATATCTGTGTTTCTGTGCTCTTGACTCTGCTAACAGGTATCATAAAATACAAGCAACATTTTAATTTTTGAAAATTTTTCTTTTAGTATCTGTGTTCCATCAGGATCCATACAATGTAAACCAGTCCCAGGTAAATAACATTTGTGTTTTTCTGGAAACAAAAAGAAAAGAAAATGCATAGAACTGCTCCGTCTGACTCTACAAAAGACTTAGTATTGATTTAGAATAATTCTTTCCAGTGCTAGCGAAAGTTGTGACTAAAGAAAATTTGGCAGCACTTTTGTTGAACCTTGCTATTAGTACTTCTGGTTAAACCTTTTTCTCATGCCCCTTCAGTCTTTCTTCCCATGTCCCATATCCAAACTAATGGATTTCACTACAAGTTTGCACTTCCTGAACATGTAGTTATTAATATAAAAGTGTCAGATAGTAAATTGCAATTATTATTTCTCTCAGAACATTTTAAAACCTACTTTCTAAGTCTTTACCACTAGGCATTTTATTCAGGACTTGATTAAATATGTTCTAACATTGCTTTAAATGTAAAGATAAATTAGCACAATATAGTAGATCTAAGCTCTGGGTACAGAAACATGCATGACTCATATTAATGCTCTCTTGTCCATAAGTATTTTGCCTCTGCCTCTTACACGGTAGTAGAAAAATTGCACAGTAAAGCTCTTCCTTGCAGGTTGTCCTTGTGTCATCAATGGAACCAGTTATGAAGTGGGTGCTACTGTGGGACAAGTACAGGACGGCGACATATGTATAACATATATCTGTGCAGAAAATGGTTCTGTAGTTCCTGGTGAAGTCTATCCTTGTCCAACATCTTCACCTACAACCATTTCAACCTCCTCCCCTCACAGCACTCTGACCACCACCACAGGTAAATCATCAATACAGATGTGATCTAAAAATTGTTTTCTTTAAGGAAAATATTTTAAATATAGAATGTAGAGTTATATGGGATTATAGCTGACACAGGGCAATATTTATGGATTGTTTTATCACACAACACTAAGAAAGACTTTTAGGATTTTGAGTTGATTTATTTCTCATGAAAGAAATTGTAAGTATAAATGTACAGGGTGCCTTCCAATTTCTGAAAAAAAAAGTTGGCTCTTCAATATCCTACTGGGATAGTAGAAATAATGTTAGGAGTGTCAGCAAAAAATACTATTATATTTCTTCTGAAATGATAGAGTAATCTCTTTTTGTTCTATTTCAGTTTCCACTACAAGCCACTCAGCAACTACAAGTAAGTTATAAATACAAAACGAGGTTGTTAAAAATGTCAGAGGAATATTTAAAGGAAGAGTAAATTAAAGACAATACAGAAAAAATATATTTTAAACAAAAAATGAATATTTTTAAATAATTTTTATAATTTTATAATTTCAAAAGTGCCTTTAGTATAGAGAGAAGAAGGACCTTTAAAGGCTTCAGCTTGGTGATTTTATTTTGATGCAAAACTTCCAGTTTAAAGACCTGGTAATACAGAACTGATTTTAGAGCTCTTTTCTTTGGAAAGATGACAAATTACAAAACAGTCCTTTAGTCTTTAATGGAAGAAAATAAAAAATGGATTTTCTTAGGGTGTTCTCTGTCAGGTCTGAAATCTCTGTCTTTTCTTGCAGCTCCATGTGTAGTCACAGAACTAATCTGTGATTGGACTGAGTGGTTTGATGTTAGTAAACCTGAAGAAGGTGGTGGTGACTTTGAAACATATGATGAAATAAGTAAACATGGAAACAAAATATGTACAGCTCCTGAAAAAATCGAATGCAGGGCTAAGGATAAACCTGATGTAAGCTTAGAAGAACTTGGTCAGAAAGTGGACTGTAATGTTAAATATGGACTAATCTGTAAAAATGATGAGCAAGATGTAACTATGTGGCAACTTTGCTATAATTATGAAATCAGAGTAAACTGTTGTGAGTGGCAAGAAGTTCCATGTGAGCCTACAATCACACCTACTATACCACAAACTTCAACTTCAACCACCATCCAGACAACAATAACCAGCACCACTACAACCAGAACTTCAACAGAAATTACCACCAAGCCCATACACATCCATTCCACAACATGTGAGTATACACCATCAGTCCCCACTCCAGTAATTTCAACATCTACAGGGGTTTTACAGAAAAATACTCTGTAATCTTACTTTGCCTTTGGAGAAATAAAGGGCTATTGGCTACTAAAGGCAGGTCACAATCATAGAAAATGTTGATCTGAAAGGAAGTCTTACTTAGGAGGATTTGGACTTTTAAGTTTCTGCTGGAGACAGTATGCCCAGAAGGACCTGCTGTGTGAGAAAACAGTAGGCCATGCTTCAAACTCCTGCTGCTAGAGGCATTGTCTGGGTGAGGCTGCACAGGCTTGCTTCTTCAGGCTGATTTGTTGAGAAGCACTTTCCAGCACCGTCCCTAATCTGTTCACTAGGAAAAGAGAGCCATGACCCTCTCTGTGCATGGATGTCAAGGACTCTGCTTTCTGGGGCCAGAAAGGGAGGGCTGGTGCTAGGGACCTTTGCAGTGCTAAGGGTGGGCTAACCTTTCTAGCTCTATGGCAACTGCCTCATGCACACCTTCTGTTCAGTTCCTATTGAGTCCCACTCATGCATTTATGCCTTTGTTTTCTCTGTCCCTGCTGTTTCTAACAGCCCCACTTCCACCCATACCGAGCACACCAAAATCAACAACCTCTACCTTGCTGCCAGAGACTCCCACAACCACCACCAGGACCCCAACAACAACAACCACTGTTACTGGATCACCGACACCCACCTCAACTACTTCAAGCACATCCTCACCAACACCAACATACACCACCACCCTACCAACTCCAGGTACTTCTCTGGTCTGTTCTCTGATGTATGCCTTTGCTATGGGAGAAATTAAGGTGCCTCGATGCCTCCTTTAGTGTGTCTCCATGGGATTGCAGACTGGGGGAATTACTGTTCATCCCCTGAAGTGCCCTGTGCTCAAAGCTGGCCTTTTGACCAGCTGAATAAGAAGAACAAGGATTTAGGGGTCGTAGGGTGAAGGCCTTGGCTTCCCTGACACAAAAGGTTCCCAGGAAAAATTTCATGCTGGTGCCAAGCTTAGATATATGCTGAACTGATGGAAATTCTTGTTTTTCCTGCTGTTCGACCTTGTACTTCAGCTGGTAACAATGTAGTCGCTGGACCAACAGATGAAGGGCAATTGGAGTGGGGATTTAGTTAGTTACACTCTCATTCTAGGAACAGCAGGGCAGACTTTCTTCCCTTTCTCCTACTCCTTTGGCATGTTGCTGCAAGTGGATGACAATGGTTCTAGATCTTAGAGGAAAGGATTACACTGGGACGCTTTTGGAAACAGTTTTGCACTGAAAAATTCCACTTACTGTGAACTGTAGCATTTGAGGATTACATCTGCTGGAACTCCGGGAAGCCCTTCATCAGGTTGACATTCCACCAGAGGGAAATTTCATTACAGTCAGGCAGGAACATACTCCTCTTTACACTATGATCTCTGACCATGAATTCAACACACAGCTCTTAATACAAGGATTTGTGAGTGTTCAGGTAGTAAGGCAGAGAT
>VWZV01011961.1:91619-112655 GCA_013397155.1 Irena cyanogastra | reverse complement strand
GGAGTTGGACTTTAATGATCCTTTAGGTACATGCTGCAACCCAGAGCATCAGACACCTCTCAGGGGACAGGGTCAGTAAAGCCTATTAGTGCTCTCAGGTCTCTGACATTTGCCATTTGTACTTGATTTTGGTCTTTTCAAATGCACCCTGTTCAGTGAGTAAATAAATCAGCATTAATAGGAAGAAGCACACTTGAAGACACCAGTGACCTGAAGTATTCTGTTACTGAGTGATGTGTGCTTGCAGATTCTAATGCTGATATCTGTCTGGGTGCTGTGAGTTGTAAAGTTTTGTGTAAACACACTAGAGAGGCATGGCCGAGCTCTTTTTTTTGTTGTGTCTATTATTGTGCATTGTGAAACTCTGCTTTGTAGTTAAATTTGGTGGGTTTTGTTCTTTCTGAAATCTTGGAGGTTTGTTCTTAATTCTCTGGGTAAAAAAATGTCCTTTGGCTCTTTTCTAGGGGAGGGTTTTGTTTGTTTGTTTGATTGTTTGTTTGATTTCTCTATTTCCTTCTTACTTTGTTCCTGAGAAGTAAACTAAATGGTGTCTTCCTCTATACATTCATCACACACTTGTGCAGTGTGGTATGAAAAAATTCTTGTAGGGAAGCTATTGCAAAATGGTGGCTGCAATATTTCGCAAACATGGAAGATGTTCCCTGCTTACCTGCCCAAAAAGAGCACTCTTTTAATCTCATTTCAGTGGCACATCTCTGAGGTTATTGATTTGACTTTTCTTGGCTTCTTTTAGGTATAAGCTGGTGCTGGTTTTGAGACAGTGCTCTCAAAATTTGAGAAGCCGTGACAGATCTGATGCACTGCAACTAGAAGCATGAAAATTCTCAAGAGTTAAAGTTTTGTGGTCATGGTTTTCAAAGATCTGTCTAAAAGAAACCCAGGAGTTTTCTGGTAAAGACAGATTTTCAAGATACATTGGAGAATCAGTTGACTGGTTGGTTTTCTTGATTTGTCCCATGAAAAGTAAGTGTGAGTTAGTGCTATTTGCAGGCTTGCAAATAGAACCAGCTGTCTTGTAAATCCACATCCCATTTTTCCCTGCAAAATAAAACTTGGTTGTACTCGTGAGTATTCTGAACAAATTTCTTACTAGAATACTTCTCAGAATTACTAAGTTAACTACTTTCCATTAAAAGAAAAGCAATTCAGGAGATATATAAATAGTCTATAAAAATCATTGATAGGGTTGGCATATTGAATTACTGTCTTGTTTAAATACTTCTTGATGCAGACAACTATAAAAGACATGCCTCTTTCTGTAAGCATCTGTTCCTGGTAGGAACAAGAGTTATATTGATTTATTGCAATTTATTTTCTCCCTGGATTCTGGTTTTGACACTGTGAGAAGATTAATTGGAAATAATAGCATTTGCACAGCTAATTAAAGTCACTCTTCCTTCAGTCAAATGAATTCCTTTTATCAGAGACATAACAAAGTCTTGCTTAGTTCCTGCAGTCTGCATGTAAATGTTCCTTGCTTGAATAAGCATCTCTGCAGTCATTAGTGGTTGAATACAGACAGTATTAATGATACCTGGTAATTTCTTCAACACTTGGAAAGCATAAATGAATACCCATTTATTCTTATAGATAGTGCAACAAAATCAGAATTTTTTAAAATTGAAGTTAATAAAAGACAGGGTGTATTCTTACTCTTGAGAAGGATTCTGGAGACGAGCATAGTAGTATCAGAGAGTGTACTGTCAGTTTTTCATTGTCCTAACAGAAAAAAAAAATGATACAGCTCAAGGAAATTAACTCATCTGTGTAATCCAATGATGCAATCTCTCTGTCTAAGCATGATGCCAAATAGCTTATTGACAAGTTGCTATGTAAAATGGTGTTGCATGGAAAACACAAACAGGGTGGGAAACAGAACAAAATCAACATGCTGCTGATCTGTGTGTGTTTGCTGAAAATGGAGGAGGTATACCTTTTACTACAGAGTAAGGCTTTGGAGGAATATTTTTCTTAAACCAATCCACATTGCTAGCGTAATGCTTGAGCTGCAACAGACTCTGCTGGCAAGCATTAATAACTGCAGTGGTCCTCTGAATTGAAGTTCGAACAAGTATGTGCCAATTTCTTTTTTTTCCATATAACAGTGGATTTATGTTCTACTTTGATTTTTGCTTTTATGTGACATGACAATGACAAGAATCCAATAACATATTGAAGATGTTGTTTGACTATGGATTTATTACAAAAAATCTGTTTGCTGAAATATTTAGTGTGAATCATCTTTTAATGTGTATGGAATCTTAATTCATGTAAGAAAAAGAGAAAAATTTTTGCAGTTCAGAGATCACAGAATATTTTGAGTTGAACAATCAAATCCAACTCTTAAGTGAATGGCCCATACAGGGGCTGAACCCACAATCTTGTCTTTATTAGAACCATTCTCTAACTGACTGAGCTAACCTTATTTCATAAGATAATACTTAATCATACGGCTGTGATTACAAGTTCTACTTCCTAGACACAGACCTACTTTTAAGACTCAGAATATATTAATTATTTTTGGTTTTAGACTGGACGTACTCTGAAAAAATGTGATGAATGGCATTATAAAAAAATTCAGGTTAATCTCTCTGGACAATAGGTATGACTAGTATTATTCACATAGTCTTTTGTGAATGTTGAAGTAAAATTTCTTGAACACTGACATGAAAACAAATATATGATTACCTGCACTAGTAATTGCATTATGAATTATTATTTTGTAAGACCTCAACTCTTGGATTTTAAGCAGTAAGACAAACTGTGATTTGTGTCTTGTGTCCTTTGTACCATAGATCAGCCAGCAAGTTACAACTAGAAAATGATGTAGAATCTGAGAAAGAGGAGGAGAGGGCAAGCAGTTCTAAACCACATAGAAATCTTTTGTTATACATAAATTAGAAGTAAAGACTATATTAAATTTATGATTGCATCTCAGCTGCAAAAGCAGACTGTTAAATTCATTGAATATATTTCTTTACTTCAAATAAGTCTTCCATAATCGCTTTAAAACAACTTTTTAGGGATAAGTTGTAGCATTTATATTTCCTGGTTGTTGAGTCAGCGAAGTACAACATAAAATTCTGGTTCTGTACAGACATGCAGAAGAAAAGCTATTTTACAGTGAGATTATAGAGTAGTACATTTTGTCTGCAGAGAGACAGCCACAAGACCTATTCAAGAGGTATCCCAACTTTTAAGATAATAATTTCTACTTTAGAGTACACTGGTCTCTGCATTGAGGCTGTTGTGTCTGAATGGAGCCTTTATATCATGTTTCAGGACTGTAGCATGAATTACTAGTGAGTTTTAGATGTGAAAATTTAAATAATGTACAGCAGGTGCAAAAAGTTCTTTTTCTCACATCCCTACAAAATGATGTTGATTTTTTTGATGCAGCTTGGGGTTGTTCAACCTGGAGAAGAGATGGCTCTGGAGAGATCTTATAGCAGCTTTCCTGTACCTAAAGGGCACTTACGGGAAAGGTGTAGCAGGACTTTTTCTAAGGGTATGCAATGACAGGACAGGGGGAATGGCTTTTGGCTGGAATAGGGCTGTTTTATATGGGATGTTGTGAAGAGATGCTTTACTGTGAGAGTGGTGAAGCACTGGGCCAGGTTGCCCAAGGAATAATGGATGTCCAGTTCCGGGAAGTGCTCAAGGCCAGGTTGGGTAAAGTTTTGAGCAACCTGTACTTGTGGAGGTGTCCCTACCCATGGCAGGGGGGTGGAGCTAGATGATTTTTAAGGTCCCTTCCAACTTAAACCATTCTTCTATTCTTCTAAAGTTCTATGAACTTATATAGCCAAAGAAAAATTACAGGAAAGGCTGAACCCGAAGTCTCCATGTCTGAGAAAAGCCAGTCTTTTAACCCTCACCTGTTACTAAACAAACTAAATAAAACAGTAGGCTAAAAAAGGCTGTGTTCTGTTTCTGAGGATATTCTGAGCAGGGGAGGACTCTTGAAGCTCTTCTTCCAATGCTTACTTGTATAATGTTGGATTCAGTTCACCCTCAATTAGGACTACAATTACATTTTGCTGTGCTATTTCTTCCCAAAACTGCAAGTTGGAACTTGTATATTTAGTGTATTCAGGGAATGACTGTATTCATAAGGGATGAAAAAAAATTTCAACACTTTTATTTCTTGTTTAGACATTTTGATGCTGAAGTGTTTTCAAAGTTATAATTTAAAAGCTGGGTTCTGAGCCATGTGAAATACAGACTTCCATTACAGACAAAGTTTGGTGAGCTAGTATGCTTTGAGATTAATGACTTATTGAAAACTTCCAACAACAATTTGGTTGTTGTGTGCCAAAAAGGTATTTCTCATTCTTTAATTCACTGCTGAAAACCTTCTGAACTGGTACAGACGAAACAGCAAATATCTTCCAGATGCCATCATCTTAACTCAGAAAATCCCTACAGCTTTTTATACAGTCCTTTGAAAATATCACTTTTAAGTTATCTGAATTTGTAGTGGAAAGAGAAGTTTCTTGACCACAACAGTATTTCTGCTTCATATTGTCAAGATTTTACCTCAGCTGACAACTAAGACTCATGTAGCCACTTGCTAATTCTCCCCTTGTGTCATAGGGGAAAGAATTGGTAGAATAAACGTGAGAAAACTTGTAAGTTGACACAAAAACAGTTTAATGATAGAAATAAAATAAATTAAAAATAATGTTAAATTTTAGTGAAAAGGAAATTAACTAAGAGAAGAAATAAGACCTGAGAAAGATAAGTGATACAGTGGAATACTATTGCTCACCACCTACCAACAGCTCAGCCCCTTCTCTCAGCTACAGCACTCCTTCATTTTCCCCCTAATTTCTTTTGCTGAGTATGATGGTTAGGATATTCCTTTGGTCAGCTGAAGTCAGCTGTCCTTGACTGTTTCCTGTGCCAGATTCTTTCCTTCCCCCAGTGCTTCCCTGCATTCTCCTTGCTGGGGGGAAGAGAAAAAGCCTTCAGACTTCAGAAAAAGCCTTTGCTGAAGCCCTGCTCAGCTGTAATGAAAACTTCCCACTGGTATCATCCCTGTTCAGAACAAATCCAAAACACAGACCCATACTAGCCTCTATGAGGAAAATTTACTCTGCCCCAGACAGAAAAGCAGGGCACACTTTGATTGATGAATTTTGCCTTTGTCTAAATTAATGTAGTAGTATACACAGCTGCCTATTCTATTGATTCCACTTAAAACTATTTCAGATTAGCAGCAGATTCAAGTCTTCAAATAAATTGCTAAGAAGTTGCAGAGCTTGATGCATTAGTCTTTCCCTGGTAGGACTTTGAGAAGTCATTTCTTTTTACTGTTCAAATGCAAGAGTTTAGAATTTTTTCCCTTTGATTTAAATACAATCAGGACTCTGTAAATTCTGGAGAGTTTGTGGAAAATTAAACATTTTGAATCAGATATCTAGGGTAAGTTCTTACTTTCTGTGAGTTTGCTGGAGGCAATGCCTATTTCAGCAGTTTATAGATAAAAATCTTTATACCCTAATTTTTTATTTGCCATACTCTCCAAATATTATTTAATTAGAGCCAATTAAGTCCCCTTTTTTCAAAGGGAAGTACTTGGAGTATTTTACTACTCCAATATGTTGTAAAGAGAATTTAAATTCTGATTTAAAAAATCCCAGACTTCTAAATAGATTATTTTCTCTTCTTAATTGCATTGAAATTTTATACAAAAATACAATAAATTTATATAATATGATACACATAATTTATTAGAATATTATAGCACAATATATTATATACATTTTAATCATAAATATAATTTTGAAAGATTGTGAATGAAAATTATCCAATATTGAGAAATTAAGCTTACCATGGGTTTCAGAGTTGATGAGAGTTGTCTTGTCACATGTTTTGTTTATGAATGAATTCAAGTATCTTCACAGAGAAGTGCATTGGAATGTATTTCTTCCCTCATGCATTCTTTACTTTAAAGCAGTCCCTCTTCTTCTTAAAGAGCTTGGTTGGCGTATATTGTGTGGAACATTTCTGTCAGTATTCTCTGCTGAGCACATGCCACCACAGAAGCTTGTCTCTCTCACTCTGGAACAGTTAACAGCCACGCAGTTAATCTCCACGCGATTGCCTGCTGAAGCAGGGTAGTGGAAGAAGTAAGTTCAGCCTAAAAATTAAGAATGTTGATATCTGAGAAGAAAGTCTGGGAGAAACTTGGCTTGAAGACAGTTGAAGGGCACAATCAAGGTCCAGGTCCTGTGCAGGTGACCCTAAAAATCAGGATACGACTTAAAATGTGTGAGCTAAAAAGTCACGCTGTTTCAGATGTAATCTGAGCCTAGTTTTGTAGATGGAGAGCTCCTGCCTAGTACAAGTGGCAAAATCGAAGCCTTGCAAAAATGGGAAGTAACTATAAATTAGCATAAGAAACGGGACATCAGGGAAAATGAGCATCAAAATGGTGCAAAAATGTGTTTGGAACACTGTGGCATATACAGTTAACCAGTACAGGAGAGGTCACTGCAGGAGCACTGTCTGAGTTGCTGAAAACTGTAAAATTGCTTTATTTTTCTTTGGTCAGATTTTCTTGGTTTTGAACTCTTAATTCGATCTACAGAAGTGCCTTATTGGACAAAAATTAGGAGTGCTGGTCAGTGCAAGTGACAGTGAGTCATTCAGAAGAAACAATACAGTTCCTCTTGTTCTGAAGAGAGGAAAATATTAAGCTCAATAAAACAGGGGTGAAACTCAGATGTGGAAGCAATCCTGTGAGAAAGGAGTTGTTGCAAACCTGAATGTTCTGGAAAATTTGTATTTGTAAGCTATGTTGTTAAAGTCTGCAGTATTTCAGTAACTTTGCTTTTGTTGCATGGTTTGTTTATGAATACAGTGAAAGTCAGCTGCTTTGTCACAAAACCTGAACAGAAATAAGCAGCTGTTGCTGCTTTTTTTTCACTTCCTGTTCTGCCAGCTGTTTGATGCAGACATTAAAGACAGAAGTAATTAATGACAAAATTTACTGAGACTGGGGGGGCTCCTACTTGAAGTGTGAAAGTACATTGTATCCTGTGCTTCTACTTGAGTGTGGAGCACTTGGAATATCAGACTTGGAATGTACTAGTCGGAGGTAGAATTGGCAGTGCCTGCAGAGATGTCTAGAAATCATAGGATATGGTGGTCACTGAGGAATAGCTGCACCTTGGAAAATAAACGCAGATGATATATCAAAAGCTACAAGGATCGTTTCATTCCTTTACACATTCTGAATTTTATATATAAACAGAGCTTACAAGTAGTGAATGATGAGCAGAAGATATGTAGTAATTTCACAATTCTTGAAACCATGAGACCTAAATCATGAGAGCTTGCATGCGCTAGTTGATGTCATCAGCAGTGAAAGCAGACGCTTTCAATTCATAACAGAGTTAGAGAGCTGTCTGGATAGTTTCTGAACAAGAAACTGTAAAAATCCATGTGTATCCCAAATAATTTTAAAAACAGGGAACTAAGTTAAATGATTCTTAAAATGAAAATTTTATTTTTTTAGGGCTAATAAGTGTTATGGTACCCTTTGGGACATGGCTGTTCTTCCTGTGTGAAAAGATTAAATGGTGCTGAAGTTTATAGGAATGCTACTTACTCCAGAAGAAACAAAGAAATTTTCAGTGCATGGAGACATCATGGACAATGGAAAGTTGACTCCTTCTGTCAGTGCTGTCTAAGCAAAAATGTTGTAAAGACAAAAGAGTTATTCAAGAGAAGCAGTAAGGACCTCCACAAAAGTGCATAATTCAGAAGATGTAATTATGTGGCTGGATGGTGTCGTGCAGATTCTGCAGGGTTTGTGTTGAGAGCAGGATTCATGTTGGGGATGATGTTTGGTACACAGGCAAATTTAATTTCAAATGGCAGAAAACTACAATTTGATACACCAACTTTGCTCAAAGTTCTATGCATAGGGATATTAGAGTCTTCCTCTCAGAGCTACTCCCTGTCCCACTGGCATCACTTCCAGGGGTCTGCCTTCTGGAGACACAGCTGCAGGACTCTGGCCCAAATATGGAGGCCCTGTTAGCCCCTTCCTCCCACTGGTCTCAGTTCCTCTGAACAGTAACTCTGCTGTCACAAGCATCACTGGTCCCCTGCAGTTTGGAATCACCTGTAAACATGACAGGCATGCACCTTGTCACTTACCCAGATCATTGATAGCAGGCTGCTGTGGGAGCTGTCTTGTTTCCAGTCAACAAGCAGTGAATTATTCATCAATTACCCCTTTTTGAGTAAAATATCCAAACTTTTTTTTCATTCTTCTGATGGTGCACCCATCCAGACTGTAACAACTCAACACAGAGGAACGCTGTGGGAGATGGTGACAAAAACCATGCTAGTGTCAAGATGAAGGACATCCACACTTCTCCACTTAGCCACAAATAAACGTTTGTTATCACAGCAGGCAATTGTCTGGGACTGACATGGTTCACCCATGGTCAGTCTTTGCTGGCTATTTTGTGCACCCTGAGTTGTGCTCCAACAGGACTTCTTCCATGGTTTTCCCTAGCACTAAATTGTCTGACAAGTCTGTAGCTCCTCAGAGATTGCCCTTTTGAAGGCGGGTACAGTCGTTGTATTTTGGGTTCTTTCCCTGATCACCATAACATTTCTCTGGTGCTGGAGAGCAGCCTCGCATGGACACTGGCCAGCTCCCTCAGCCTTCAGCCTTGAGTGCAGCCTGTCAGCTTTGATCCTGGCAATACCTTGCTGTGTTCTGCAGAGGGATGAGCTGTGCAGTGATGCCTCTCAGTAGGGCAGGTAAACTTAGGCATGCTGTCTCAGGGCTGCAGATATCTGCTGCTAATTCCAGAGTATCTGTCACAGCAAATTTGGATATTGCTGTTCTGAGACACGAGTGCTATGCATTCATTTTCTTGGTTTCTCCTTTAATACACAACGGGCTGCCAGCCTGTGCAAGAAATCTCTTACGAGCTTCTCCAGTGCTGTTGTACTTTTGGCAGGATCAAAATGAGGGACATGGTGACCTCTTTTGCAGAGCTGTGATCAAGCTGTTGGCTTAAGAGATCAAATTATGGTGTTATTCTTCATTATCCTAGTGGCTTTCAGGTTCTTCTGGATTTCAAATAATTGATAATGACATCACTTTCACTTCCAGTTTAATATTATTTGCCGTTATGTTATTTGCCACTGGTGTTCAGAACTGTGTAAAACAAATAATTTGATCACATCAGATTTTTCTATTGCTTTCTGATTGGAAAGCAAGAATATTTACTTTCTACTTGACTACTTTACTTTTCTTGATTAATTTGTCTTCATTTACATATATTTTTCAATCATGGTTTCTTTTACTCTTTTTACTGTTCCAGTGCTTATATTAAATTCAAATAGGATTCAGATGCATACATATCCTCTTTTACCTTCTGAAAATGGTCCAGTTATTAAACTAAATGAATTTATGCCATGTTTGCATTTACTTACTTGGGGTTTTTCCTCACCAAAACCAGCCTAAACCAAATTAGGAAATCAATGAATTTTCACAATGAATAATTCTGGCTTAATTTACTAATTAAAGCACATCTAGTGAAGAAAAGGAGCTGCATCACGTGACCAGTTAAAACCATTCAGGTGTTACCATTTAATATTCTGATCAAGCAGCCCACAATGTGTGATAGAAAAAGAATTTTTATTGCAACTCTTTGATGAATAGTTTTGAATTACTGATATCTTCAGAGATAACTGCAGTAAAAAAAATATAGACCAACATGACCTGGAAAATTATTCCATACAATTTATTTCTTCACCTCTAATTAAAAACAATAAAACCTTCTTCATGAATATTTAATCTCAACAAAAGTCATACCAATTCCATTACTGTTCTTTGGAAAGGTTTATGTCAAGAAAGCATATGATCTCCTGTTTCTCTTTTTTTTCCTTTTAAACGCATGAATATTTTAGAGCAAATTAGACTATTCTTTTCCCAACAATAAATTTAGCCTATGTGTTAATTTCTTTAGAGATAGCAGTGTTCCAAGAGGATACAAAAAACCATGAGTATAGATATTTTTACTTCTTATATGGAAGGGAAGAGAGAACAGATTTTCTAAATTAAGGCCAAGAACACTGATCTGAGGATGTCTTTACAAATATGTTTCAGGTGATGACAAATAATCGAACTTTACATATCATTACACCTGATAAAATGCTGAGCTAAAAAATTGCGTATAATCTTGATCATTCTCCAGGAAGACAGAAATGTAGAATTATAGAATGGTATGTGTTAGAAGGGACCTTAAAAAATCGTGTATTTTCAGCACACCTGCCATGGGCAGAAATATCTTTCACTAGACGTTGCTCTAAGTCCCAGCCGACACGGCCTTGAACACTTCCAGGGATGGGGCATCTGCAGCTTCCCTGGGCAACCTGCTCCAGTGCTTCATCACCCTCATAGTGAAGAATTTTTTCCTAGTATCTAAAAACCTAAAGCTACTCTCAACTTAAAACCATTGTCTCTTGCCCTGTCACTGTCTGCCCATATAAAAAGTTGCTCTCCCTCCTTTTTGCAGACCTCCTTCAGATACTGGAAGGCCACAGTGAGGTCTCCCTGGAGCCTTCTCCAGGCTGAACAGCCCCAGCTCTCTCAGCCTGTTTTCACAGAAGTGCGCCAGGCCTCTGAGTTCTTTGTGGCCTCCTCTGGACCTCCTTCAACATCTCCATATCTTTCTTGTGTTGACAACGACACAAGAAAGGATAAAGCCTTTATGTTGGGCTTTTGCTGCTTTTGCCACATTTACAGTATTTTTCAGTTCTTCCTGTATTGCCGACAATATAATCCAGTCTTTTCCTTGAAACCTAATATTTCTACACCTTTTCCTGCTACAGAACTGAAAACAATGATTGGAACATTATGGTCCAGACTGTTGTTTGTAGATGAAGTTACTACAAATTGTAGCAAGGCTCAATTTAACATAATAGTTTGACAGACTAAGTGATATTCACTTGATTTTGACTGGGCTTTCCAGCAATGAAATGAAATATCAGGCAGAATAAGGATGTTTATAAAGAAGATCAGACAAAAAGTTTGTAAAGTTTAGAAAGTAAAAATTGAAAGGTTTTCCTTTGTATACAGAAAGCCTCATTTGTTTTTCTTTCATTATGAGATGGACCAAAGAAAAAGGACTTCGAGCTCATTGCATGACACATTGGCTACATACCTTACCGCTCTGTACACCAGACTGCACCAAAACAGAAAGTTCTTGAATGTCGTGGTGCTGAATAAATTCTACTTATATTTACATTCAAATTTATTTGAAATTATTATATCAAGAGCATAAACAGTGGGACTTTTTAGCAGTCACCAGGACTCTGGCATTAGTATAAAAGATATTGTGCATGTTCTAGATGATGAAGGGATTGAGATCAGCCCTGTGGAAACAGATGTGGGTACACTGGTCGGTAAAAAATTAGATATGGTCTGACCATTTACGCTCAGCCCAGAAAGCCAAACGTGTCCTGAGCTGCATCCAAAGCAGTGTGGGCAGCAGGGGAGGGAGGGGATCCTGCCCCTCTGCTCTGCTCTGGTGAGACCCCGCCTGGAACCCTGCATCCAGCTCTGGGGTCCCAGCACAGGGAGAACATGGAACTGCTGGAGTGAGTCCAGAGGAAGGTCCTGAAAATAGTCAGGGAGCTGTAGCACCTCTCTTAAGAAGAAAGGCTGAGAGAACTTGATTGTTCCCACTTGGAGAAGAGAAGACTCTAGGGAGACCTTATTGCAACTTGCAATTTATAATTTGTGTATACGTCTTATAAGAACAACAAATTTTACTAAGACTTGCATTGACTGGACAAAGGGCAACAGTTTTAAATGGAAAGAATACAGCTTATATTTGACATAAGCAAGAGGTTTTTTATGATGGGAGTGGTGAGATGCAGGAAGAATTACCCCAGAGGAGCAGACGGTCCATCCGTGGAAGTGTTCTAGGTCATATGGAATGTGGCTTTGAGCTGCCTGATCTTGTTAAAGAGATACCACATGATCTTTAAGGTCTCTTCCAACCCAAATAACTGTATGATTTGCTGTTTCTGATTCTCTTGCTGAAGCAACCTCTCAGTGCTTATTCAACTTTATACGTACTATGTTTTAGTTCCATTCTTCAATTTGCTTCATATCGTGAGCATCTGAATTATACAAAAAACCTTAAAATTTTTGGGGCTTTTTTTTTTGTTTCTGTTTCTGTATGTGTTTTGTCATTTTTGTTTCTCTGCTATAAAGCATTGGGCTTATATTCATACCTACAACAAACATAAAAAGAATTTTTTCATGAATCCTTGGAAAATGTACTCAAATAATAAGACTGTTTTATAGTCTCTATATGGGCCAAATATAGACTCTCCAAAATAATTTTGGGAGGATCCCATCCTCAATTATCTTCAGTCTTCTGAGCTTCATCTATAACCTGGCAATAGAGATGCATTTAGAATCAGAAAAAAGCATCATGTGCAGTTTTTCAATACTGAATGAATGCTATCCAGGCATAAACCAGTACATTTTCTAATATGGCTTTTGGTAAGTGAGAACTACTCAGCCTCAGCCCCTGTGCTAGTACTAATTTAATCACAATATCCAAATGCTGATATAATTTACGAATATATTTAAGATTCAAGTTCAATGCATCTTATTTTTTCTCTCCTTATTTTTGTACTTCCCCGACTAACCACAAAACGCTGATTTGTGCATTTAAGCTGGAGATCTCCTACAGTTCCTAAAAAATTTAGGTTCCCAGAGCTACTACATTTTGGAGAACTCCTTTATTATTGTGAAAGTCCCTTTTTTACCTTCACAAAACTTGATCTGTTTCTCCACATAGATTTAGGTGTGTTTTTGAATAGAGATAAGATGTTCTGAAATACTGAAGAAAACATTAAGAGCTTGAAATGATTCCCGGTGTTTTCTCTGTACAATTCTCAAATTGTAATTTAAAGAAGAAAGGCATTTTCATGCCTTCTGATCTCTGAGTGAAGGAAAGACAGAACTCAAGACTGTGGAGATGCAGGAAAAGTACACTCAACACAATATGAAGCCACAGAGCTTTGTCCAAGTCTGAAGAAACTGATGAAATTTTCCATGCCATGTTCTGAATCTGAGTCTCCATGATGAGATAACAAAGGGTGAAATGTTGGAGAAGGTGAAGAAAAGCTAAAACCTAACGATGAGTCATCAGGGAAGCTCTGATCTCTGGTTCTGATGGGATGGTAAAAAGCGCTAAGGAAGAACAGTGAAAAAAGGATGCAGCAGACTCATAAGGGAAGGCTCTGTGCAGAGTAAATATGCTCTGGAGTGTCCTAAATGCAATATGCTGT
This sequence comes from Irena cyanogastra, assembly GCA_013397155.1. Lineage (NCBI taxonomy): Eukaryota > Metazoa > Chordata > Aves > Passeriformes > Irenidae > Irena > Irena cyanogastra. The sequence goes on along the minus strand of VWZV01011961.1, from coordinate 99,287 downwards.
CCCAGAAGTGTTTTCTTAGAGGCCATTTAGGAAAAAAAATCTCTTGCTTTCTGCACAAGAGATGCTTAATGGCACTGATAATGTTCAGATAATTAAGAACTCACCAGGAAAGATGGTGTTTTTCCTAATATTCCTTGTAATATTGCAAATTATTGACTTTTGTTCACATTCAGAAGTGAAGATCTCATTTGCAGCTAAAGAAGAGTAAATGACATCCTAATAAGACTCTCTCCTTTTTACACAATGGGCTATCCTCTTCCCTCAGTTTGGTGTAAATCTGAAGCAGTTTCATCAAATTGATGTGTTGAGGTCTTTTCTATAGTTGCAAAACCTAATTAATATAACCCTGTCAGGGGACAATCCAGAGGAGAGTTCTGCTAATATTTATGCAGTTGCTTTACATACAATGTATCATGTTTTTCAAGAAAGCAGATTCTGATTTCCCCTCTGACAATAAAGGAAGAAAATATATCCCTATCTTCCAGCTATCCATATTTTCTAGTAGTGATGTAAGTACAATGATCTTTCCATAAATGTTTTGAAGTTTGAAATAAATAAGCATAACCATTCCTTAAATAAATAAGCACAAGATTACTGCAGTGAAAGTGAATTCTTCTACCTTCAAACCCCACCTATACACGCCCTTTCCTTTTTCTTTCCAGAACCCTGCATGGTTATGGTGCCCCGCTGCCACAGAGGTCTTTTTGACAGCAGCATCCACAGATCTATCAGGCCTGATGAAGCCAGGATGTTTTCGGAACAAATGGTTGGACTGAAGCAGTAATTTCAGATTGATCTGCTCCCAAAGCAGTTTTCAAAATAGGCCACCATCAGTCTGGTTCAGAATAACCATTTAGCACTGGGGAGAAGACTGATTCTTGTTTTGAATTCTGCAGATTTGATCTGACAAATGGCAAAATGGCATTCCACCAGTAAAGGGCAAAGTCTTACAGTTCCTGGCTATTTTGCTTCTCTGTAAGTTTGGAACTGGTTTTCTGTAGCTTGGCTGTCCTCAGATTGATGAGTCTTTCAGATGCCTTGTAAAGTGCTTGCCAAAGCTGGCAATCAGAACTTCTTAGGAGAAACTTTGCTTTCTTTGAACATACTTGATAAAATTCCTTAGTGCTCTTCAGACTGACAGTGCCTCAATGCAAATAAAAAGCAGGCAAATATGAAAGCCAAAATAATCACTATGTATGCCATTCCAAGACTATATTTCTTGCTTATGTGAAAGAAAGATTACCCGTCAGCCTTCATATTGACTGAAATGTTTAAAGGCTAGGTCTTGTCTTCATTTGTTCCATTTTTGATTTAATATTAAGAGCATATTTTCATATTCTGGTAGTTAGGAAGGTCTCTTGCTGCAAAGTTGAGCCTGGTTTTACTCATTATCTATTTCTGATTTTAATATTAATACAGACTTCAATTTTGAATATGTGGAGAAATCATTTGTATTTTGTTATCAAAGGTCAGAAGGTGACAACTTGGTATTAGTCTAGCAAATAAAACCTACATGCAACCCAATCATTGCAGGAAGGAAAAAGGTACAGAGAGGGATCTGGATATATTGAAAGAAAATGAGGCCTTTTATACTAATTTTTTAGTTTTGTTTTTTTTTTTTTTTTTTAAATCAGCAAATGATCTGAGATATCCACGCTTGCATAAGTTTGCATAATACTCTATAGGCCTTGTAATGACTACCTTAAAGTGTAAATGTTCAGGTTTCCAGGCCCACTGTGTGTAGGGTGGCCCACTGTGTAATAAACCAATTTATCATCATATTGCAAAATCTGAAGTGCTTCACACATGGAAAAAACCACATGTAACTGTTCAGGTTTTGTTTATTTGACTGTTTATTTGTTTTCTGTCTCAGAAATTAATCTGATTTTAACTGGAGTAAATAATTGTATTGATTGCAACAGTGAGGATTGTATTTAATACTTGCAAGATAGCCTCGATATAGGAGACATATGACTTTATATTGAAAACACTAAATGGCCACATTTAATTCCACTCTTATAAACACCAACACAAGGAACACAACAAAACAAAAGCTGCTGTGGTAAAGAATGAGCAAATGAATCATCTTTCTCTTCCCAAGCACATTTGAATCAAATATTTGAAATAGTCATTCCTTATAATATGCATAATCAGTGTAGCTAATGTTTAATTGATTTAAGTTCTTTGCTATGCTTTGTGCTTCATGGTATTATTATAGCAGATAATGTTCATTTAAGTGGTATGTTCTGAGCAAAAAAGTTGTCTTTATCTTGTTTTTCCTACAATGTCATTAAATAATGCTACTTGCCTTATTCCTCAGAAGATTGAAAAATGAAATTGTATTCTGTGGTTTGACACATGAAATATGTTCCTGTACTTTTTCTGGCTGAGCTCCTTCCTCACTTCCTACCAGTGGGCTTGGAGGACGAATCAGAACTATAAAAGTGTAAAAAGCTCTAGAGTTGAGATAAAGACAGCTTAATAGAGAAAAGCTACATGTGCATGCAAAACAAAATGGGAAAATCAGTCACTACTTTTCCTTGGTAAGGAGTTTACACTTTCCCAGTCCCCGTCTTGCAATCTGTCCACTTGAAGAGGGAAGAGAGGTTACTTTTGAAGACTGCAGCAAAAATGTTTTTGAGTTCCTCAGCTTTCTTCTTTCTCATCTGTTGTTACTAGTGTACCAGCATTGTCTGCCAGAGGACACACCTTCTTTGACCTCCCTTTTCTGGCTGGCATACTTTACTGTTACTCTTTGCGTCCCTGCCATGTTCAGTTCCAGCTTTGCCTTGGCCTTCCCCGCCCCATCCCTACTCTGCTTTTCCCAGGTTATGTGTCCTTGTTGCTGCTGCTTCTGCATTTGCTTCTTTCCTTTTAGTTTTACCCACAGTGCCCTGCTCAGTCATGTCAGTCTCCTGCCTTCCTTGTCTGATTTCTTGGTCCTGGGAATTGCAAGCTCTTGCTCTCTTGTGGAGATTTGCCAGCTCTGTTGCTTTCCCCTGAGGAGGCTTTCAGGGGATCCTGTGGACTATCTCATTGAAGAGCTGGAAGTTTGCTTTCTTAGATCTCAGGGGCCTATCTTTAGCACTCCTGAGCCACATCCCTGTGGACTGTGAACTCTTCCAATGCGGAGTCACTGCAAGATGGAAAGGCTGCTTCCCATCTTGACATCCTCAATTAGCTCATCGTGGTGACCAGTATTGAATCCCCTCTGGCAAGGGTCTGTATTACTTGGGTCAGGAGGTTTTCCTCCATGCATTCCAGGAAACTGCTGGAAGCTCACCGTGCTACTTTCCCAGAAGATGTGGAGGTGGTTGAAGTCCTCCAGAAGGACAGGAGGCTGCAAATGCAATGCCTCCTGTGGCTGAAACAAGAACCAAGGTTCCATCAATATGCTCCACTTGATCGGGGGGCCAGCAGTAGACACTGACCACAAGGTTCATTTTGTTGCCATGGTCTCTGATTTTTAGCCAACAGGCTACTAGGTGCTACAAGAAAATATGTTTATCCATGTGAAAAGGTACAGTTCTAATCCTTTTTTTTGTAGTTTTTTCAGTGATTGGTGGGTGGAGATAAGAGGCATTTTAAAGGTGTAGATACGAATATTTTAAAGGAGATGGGAAAGTGCTGCTGTTCTAGCAAAAAAAAAATCAATAATTCCTATAATTTGCTTGTGAGTGACTTGGAACTGTAAAAGCAGGACAAGAGGGAATGCTGGGAAGATCTGTGGGATTTATTTTTTTTGCTTCTGTAGTGAAGGATGATTTTTTTTTGTTGTAGCTAAGAGTATCTTCTCCAGCAAAAGTTTTTGTAAAGAATCTAAATTTATTTCTATGAATTTGTTATGTATTGGAGAATATATAGAAAGTATGTTAGATCTTCTTTTGATCTTCTGTGATTTCACAACCTTTTTTCCCCTTTTGTGATAAATTAAGTAATTCAGTCTAGCAACTAGAGGCATGAAAATGTCCTATGTTGTGTCCTCCCCTCACTTCCCCAAATTTAGCCACTGAAAAATCCTGAAGCAAGTAAGTGCATTCAAATTACAGTTCTGATACTGATTCTTTATTTTCTTTAAACAAATATTCTAACCGCCTCAATTTTCTTTACCAGTCTTTTCAGAAAAGGCTCCATGATGGTGTTTGGACATTTTAATAAAGATTTCATGATGAAAGTCTCAATCTTTACAAATGGGAATATTTTGCATAGAAAGATGAAAAAGTTGGCTCAGGGTCATCCCACAGACTAGTAATAGACTAGTAATAGGTGTGGCCAGGACCTATTGAGTCCAAACCCAGCAACACATGACTAATTTAGCTTTCTTTAAAATACAAGTTGTTGTTTTAGAAAATTATTGGAATTAGAAAGCATCACAGAATAGCAGTACAATTACAGTAAAAGTGACATAGGTAAATCAAATCTATTGATTGTGCTCTCTCTGAGATGTTATTGCAGCACACACCAGTTTTGAGAAGGAGTTATGAGTGAATGTCATTGCATAAATAGTAGGTTGAAACGTAAGAATTTGTGGTGTGCTTCATTCTCTTAATATTCCCTGAATATTTCATTCTCTTTCATTTCGACTAATCACAAGTACCTACTAAATACGGGTGTGCTGAGAAGCAGGTTTTCCTGATGTCTTGTCTATATATTTTAGCTAGAATAAGGAAAACAGGAACAAAAGAAGGATGCTGAAGTTTTTTTGAAGTGGTGATTTATAATGAGTCTGATGCCTTGAGAGGCTGCCTAGAACAGAGGCTAGACAGAGCTAAAGGAATAAAATAAGTATTTCTTTAAAAGCCTTCAAAGGATATGCCTTGGGCAGTGCAAGACCCCAGCCAGGGCTACACCCGAGATAGACCCAAGATGGACGACAGGTTACACATTTACACTTTTGTAAGTTTTGGTCCATTTACATATTGGGGTTCATTGTCCAGTTACAGCTTTAGGTTATGAAGTCCCATCCTCCCAGGCTGCTCTCCTCAGTTTGCTGTTGTTTACACTTTTTGGGCCTGGTGTCCTTGGCTGGAAAAGGATTGTTTTGTCTAACTAGACTGTGAAGAGACCTTACCAACACTTCATATGAAGTTCAGAGTTATACACTAATACAGTACAGGATCTGGAAAATATGAAAGCTAAAACTTACGGCATCAAGTCAAATGCATGTCTTTGTTTTTTGTTTTTTTTTGTCTTCTAAGAGTTACAGTATCACAGCCATTTGTGTTTATACAAAAAGCAGAAGCCTCCATCTTGAAAGAGAAGCACTAAGGCCTGATGTAAAAATGTCAAGCTAGATAGTTTAGTCTGACTCTCTAATCTGATAGTTTCTATCTCTTCAGCTGGCACATGTGTAATATATTTGCTCACTTTTAATATCTATTTATTTATTTTTAAATGACTAGATTTTTTTACTGCCCCATTCAAAAAATACCCATGTAGAAAGGGATTAACTTCCTTGTTTTTTTACGAACTAAAGTTGTTACGATCTGTTCAAGGCTTCAATGTGAACTTTTGCTTATGTCCACATGGATCATGGTGCAACTAGTTGAGATGCCAGTGGCATCAAAAGCAGCACTATGTAATAAACACTTGAGCAATCACCTTGTGNTATGAAGTTCAGAGTTATACACTAATACAGTACAGGATCTGGAAAATATGAAAGCTAAAACTTACGGCATCAAGTCAAATGCATGTCTTTGTTTTTTGTTTTTTTTTGTCTTCTAAGAGTTACAGTATCACAGCCATTTGTGTTTATACAAAAAGCAGAAGCCTCCATCTTGAAAGAGAAGCACTAAGGCCTGATGTAAAAATGTCAAGCTAGATAGTTTAGTCTGACTCTCTAATCTGATAGTTTCTATCTCTTCAGCTGGCACATGTGTAATATATTTGCTCACTTTTAATATCTATTTATTTATTTTTAAATGACTAGATTTTTTTACTGCCCCATTCAAAAAATACCCATGTAGAAAGGGATTAACTTCCTTGTTTTTTTACGAACTAAAGTTGTTACGATCTGTTCAAGGCTTCAATGTGAACTTTTGCTTATGTCCACATGGATCATGGTGCAACTAGTTGAGATGCCAGTGGCATCAAAAGCAGCACTATGTAATAAACACTTGAGCAATCACCTTGTGCTGGGCCCCCAAAGCTGCAGTTGGACTCTGATCTAGAAGTGCAAAAGATGGGCCATTCCCTTGGTGTAACTTGGACTATCAACCCAATCCAATTGCAATCTTAACCTTTGAATGAGGGCTGCAAGCATTTAAATTAAATTGTATTATCAACAATTTTTGAAAACAGTAGATCTTAACTAAGAAAAATGAAAAGCTCTAAAATTTTCGTCAATCCATTTTATGATATTGACATTAGCTTAGGACTCTATGAAAGCCATGAAATCTTAAATGAAGCAACAGCAGTATAAAGGAATGATACACACCTGTTAGATACGCACAGTTAAAAATTATTAGGTTTACACCTTTAACAGCACAGTACATTAAACTACTTTTCTTCCACCCCATAAGCCTATGGACAATACATCAAGCAGACCTCTATATGAAAAATGAATGCATGCTTTCTGACAGCTTAAACATATCCATGAATGGGTGCATGGTGAAAGAAAAATTCTGTTTTTCATTGTGCCTCTATTTTTAGGCAAGATTTTCTGAGATTCAGTTCACCATTTTGTCTGTATGTTGCAAGATTCATTGATAGCCTTCATATGTCAGCCTCCAGATACGAGTATTGTACATGCTAAATTCTAAGAGAAATGTGCTTTGTGAAGACTTATTTTGCATGTTTCCATAGGTCTCAGTAGTCTATCTATTTTTCTTCCCTTTAATAATTTGATAGAATCATATATACATTTTATTGTAAAGCCTGAACCTAGCTCTAAAATTTCTGCATCATCTTGACAGAGAAAATGTTTTAAGTGTCTTAATGGATCATCATTACTTGCTCCTTCCTTCTTAAAAATCTGTGATCTCACCTACAGTGAAAAGGGTATTGATTCTGGGAATTGTGACATTTTCTCTCTCTGTCCTTCTCATTAAAATCTGTGAACATGTGAACATCTTTTGTGTTTATCTTCCAAGAATATGTGCCAACTCAATGGCTGTCTTGTGCTTTAATGTATCAAACTTTTTACTGACCTAAACTTCTGTTAAATTTTAATGGTCCCTTCTTTGTTGATCTTTTCCTTAATTCTAATTACCAACACCAAGAGGGATGTTTGAGGTTATGTCCTGTCCTACTCTTTTAGTGTTTCAATTTTAAGTCTTAACCACACCTCAAAGCTCTCCAGTTACACCAACAATGTAGGTGATGTGTCTGAGAGGACTGAAAACCCATCAGGACAGGAAGATATATTTACTGGGTCTACCAGAGTATGTGTAAAACAGTAGTAACTCTGGCATCTAAGCTGAGAATTAAAGGAAACAGTGGAATAAAGGAACAGAGACAAATTTAAGTATGAAGCATTAACGATATATCCATATTCTATGCACAGCTTATGGCTTCAGTAAGACTGTATAATATCTATATATACATATATGTCTCTAAATGAAGTGTAAGGCAGTTTGAGCAGATTGTAAAGACAAAGAATTTGCACAGTTCTTCATAGAAGTTTTTTGGGATGCTAACTTCTTGGTTGAAAAATGCTTCAGTGAATGT
>VWZV01011961.1:0-91292 GCA_013397155.1 Irena cyanogastra | reverse complement strand
ATTTTTGGTGGGGGGAGGGGAAGGCTATTTTCCTCAAAGATACAGATTTTTCCCTATTTCTTATATAACTTTTCTTATCCAAAGTGTGTGTGAGAGGGATGGAAAAATATAATCTAAATATAAAATTTTAAAAGAAAGCCAAATACCAATTTAAAAGAAAACAAAGTGGAAATCCTGGGCATTGAATGAAATTTAGCTGTATTTGCGACTGATTTTCTGACTGAATATCTCTGCTTCTTCTTTTGTGTTTCTACCTAATGATAAAAGATCTTCTTTCATTAAGGAATAGCTGGCCTAATGGAAAATTTTCACAAGTTACAGAGGTGTTTTTGTCAAATCCAGGAGTTAAGGGGTAAAAGGAAACAAACACAATCAATTCCTTTATGCCACATGTATCCTATTTTTTCCCTGTGGTGTTTGTTTTTTTGTTTGTTTGTGTGTGATTTTTCATATGTTGGTACCTTTAAGAAAAATGGTCACGCTGTGGGTAATGTAACTTCAAACACATCAAGACAGTCTTATATTCAGATAGTTGTACTCTCTCTTCTACTGCTACGAGTAACAGTTTTCATTTGTCTGATGTTAGCCACTAATTTATTCCTTAATCTCTCCTTCTTCTTCTGAGGTGGGATTTTCTATGGAATATTGGTCAATAAAGCATTGCTAGTTTGGTCTGGTGAGGCTATTACAGTGTACATTGCATGCCTTTGAAGTTGAAATAGCTTGCTTTATATTCACCTGAAAAGACTTTTTGTTTTAAACTGCACACAATCTAGAATAACTACATTTGAAAATTTTATAGTATTTTATATTCTATTAATATTTAAAAGAGGTCTGAAGGAACAGACCCCAAAAAGTAATGTAACTACTTTCCTAAGTATCACTTAAAATGTAGTGCAATACAATTTAAAATAATTGTGAACAACAAAACTAAAAAGACATTTTCTTTTACAAATATTACATTAATTGTGACTTTTTTCCTAAATTTTAAGAAGACAGATATTTTCTTTTACTCTAAATATGACCAGCAGTGTGTTTCTTCCTTTAAATAGTACATTTGCAGTTTGTGCCTTGTAAAGTGAATATTTCAGTCTTTTTTTTAGCAAATGTTATATTCAAAATTACTTTAGAAAATATTGCTTGCTTCTATTGGAAAAATATTTGACCAATTAATCCTGACAAATTACAGTAGAAAGACTAATTTCTGCAAACAGAGAAAGCTTTTGTTAAAAAGTTTCATGTGTTGAGTTTCTTCCTAATATTTCTGTACTGAAGCAAAAGAGCCAATTAATCTCTTTTATAATGTATGAAGTTCATAAGGCAGTATTATGGCTGAATTTGGTGAATGAAGTGTGCATCTGCTATCAATCTAGATATGCCATTTATACTATCCATGTGGATATACTGTAGATCTACTATTTAAAGTAAAAGAAGAATTTTTGATCTGTTCCATATAAATTCACATATTTTTATGTTGCACCTATTCTGTGTTCTTCAACATCTTTAACTAATCCAGGTTTACATTTCCCAGAGCATGGCAAAGTTTATTTTTTGATGTGAGAGAGAAATTGCTGGAAAATTAGGTATTTCTGCACAATATATGTGAATGTACGTGATTATCAGAACAGATGTATTTATTGATTGACTACATAAAACATGAAAAAAAACCATGATGATGGGATGTTCTGAATATGTATTTAAATACATTAATGATTTTCATTGTACAGTTTTATATAAAAGGTCATATAATGGAGTTAAGTAATTACCTCTCCCTTTCTCTCCTAGCTTACTTCCTTCTTGCTTCTCTTGGTCTTTTTTCTTCCTTTCTTCCTTCTCCTTTTAGCATGAGAAAATAGAAAAGTTGCTTGTGTTCGTAGATCAAGTTGCATTGCTTGTATGTTTGAATTACATACACATTAGTGGAATACTGAATGAATCAATGTCTCAGGTAGCTGGAATACATTTTAAAGGTACCTTATTGACTAATTCTGGAAGAGTAAGTAAGGTAGTCTGCATCCTACAATGGGTTTAAACATTTATAACTTTATAAATTTACTTTTTTTCTTTCATTTATCACAGTGCAGGGATAAAACATTATTTAGGCTGTTCGCTTCACTAGGCTTTTGACATTAATCTTCAGCAAGTGAAGACAAGTCTTCAGCCTATGTAATTCAGGAATAAACCAAACAGGTAGAGATTTTTAGATGAGGCTACTATTTGAGAAAATGTGAGACTGAAGTAATGTATGCAGAATTATAGATAGCTTTAAATACAGAAAATATTTCAAACAGAACATTGGCCACATTGGTCTGAACAATTTGGGAGACAGGCAACTTTCTGGAATAGACTGGATACACTTAAATGTTGGCAGGATGTGGTCCTTCAACTGGCACGGAACATACTACAAATTTTTGTAAAATGTACTTTCACATCAATTCCAATTTACAGTTGTAGTTAGAGTCCAGAATGAGTATGAGAGACAGGAGACAAAAAATGGCCCCTGAAGGTATCCCAGGCTCTATGCCCAGATTCTTGATGCAAGTCTTTTAGACCTCGGACAGATACTGCTAAGATATTTCAGAATGTGAATAAGATCTGCCAAAATAGAATGAGGCAGAAACCTTAAGTACATACTAAACCTGTAACCATATGCAAACATTGAAGTATATAGTGTCTGAATAAATTTAGAATAATAAAGAATGACAATATTCTTTGCTTTTCCTGTCCTGTTCAAGAAAGTGAAATAAATTAATTTCACTGTTCTTATCTCTAAATAAATATTGCACTGTGCAGAAGACATTGCACTACTGAGTGCAGAAACAGAGTCTTTGGAGGTCCTCTTGTCTAGAATCCCTTTCTACAGCAGAAAAACCTACAGCTGGTTATGTAGAGCTGTGTCCAGACAGCTTTTAAAAATCTCAAAGAATGTAGACCCCATCACCTCCTCGGGCAACATGTTCCTTTGTCCAGAAATGTCTTACATTAATTTGATTTAGCACTGCTGAAATAAGTTAGTTTAAACTAATGAGCATTATAACATATTTAAATGAATATTGTTATCTATCTTCCTTTTGAAACCTGGTGGTATATCAGCCACAAGAAGATTTCTTTACCTCTTCACTGTTCTGAAACACACATGTGAAAGAGGGACCTTAACTTTTCTTTAAGATGAGATTGATATTAATTGTCATAGATTTTGCAGATGTATTTCTTTGTTTAACTTTCAGTATGTTCCTTGAAAGGTTTTTAAAAATGTTCTCTTTCAACTATCTGTCATCACTTTTATCAAAACCTTCTTTCACATCTCTAAAAAAGGAAATTCCTCACTATTTAAAGTCAGCACTTTTTCAGTCTCTCCTAATTTGAGTTTCATTCTGAAACACAGGAATTCAATCCTTTTATGATCAGGTAGCCATCTCAGTGTATAAGGGAAGGACTATGGATGTCATGTACCTGGAATTCACCACAACATTTGACACAGTCTTCCATGGCATTCTCCTGGGAAAGTTGGACGGGTATAGTCTTCACTGCGTTAAAAAATATAGATAGATGGCAATGTCCAGAGACCGGAGGTGAATAGTGTCACATCCAGTTGGTTGCCAGTCAATATTTGTGTTCCCCAGTGATCAGTGCTGGGGCCAGTCCTATTTAATATCTTTATTTATTATCTGAAAGATGGGACTGAATGAACCCTCAGTAAGCTCATGGATAACACCAAGTTCTTTGGTAGTGTTGATCTGCTGGAGGGCAGGAAGGTTTTGCAGAGGGATCTGGACAGCCTAGATCCATGGACCAAGGCCAGCTGTATGAGGTTCAACAAAGCCAAGTGTCAGGTCCTGCCCTTGGGTCACTAAAACCCCATGCAAATGTACAAGTTGGGGCAGAATGGCTGCAAAGCTTCCTAGTGGAAAAACACTTGAGGGTTCTGGTCAACAGCACTTGAAAGTGAGCCAAGAGTATGCCCAGGTGGCCAAAAGACCCAGTGGCATCCTGGCCTGTATCAGCAATAGTGTGGCCAGCTGAACCTGAGTAGTGACTATCCCTGGTGAGCTCACACTTCGAGTTCTATGTCCAGTTATGGGCACCTTTATTTAAAAAAGGACATTGAGGTTCTGGGCTATGTTCAAAGGAGAGCAACAAATCTGGTGAAGAGGGTAAGACACATGAGGAGCAGCTAAGGGAGATGATGCTGTTAAGGCTGGAGAAAAGGAGGGGCAACCTTATTGTTCTCTACAACTACCTCAAAGGAGGTTGTAGCCAGGTGAGAGTCAGCCTCTCCCCTCAGTCAACCATTAACAAGACACGAGGAAATTACTGCAGGCTGTACCGGGGAGGTTCAGGTTGAACATCAGGAATTTTTTAATGGAAGGAGTTGGTAAGCATTGATGTAGGCTCACCACAGAAGTGATGCAGTCACCAGCCACGGAGGTAGAAAAACTTTCCGTGGCATTTAGTGTCATGGTCTAGTGGACAGGGTCGTGGCTGGTCAAAGTTTGATGCAGTGATCTCAGATCTCTTTTACAGCCTAAATGATTCTGTGATTCTGTAAGAGGTTGAGTATAAAGCACTGAACTCTGAGTAGCACTCAAGATGCACTGGGTTTTTTTTTTTGTATTGTGCCTTCTTCCTTTTCACTTTTGTGAGGAAAATCAAAATATCTGTAAGCCTGGATAAATAGATGACTTCTCAAAACATTTTTCTGGAAAGTGTGTAATGGCATTTGCAGTTAGGCTCTGACATTGTCTTCAGTGGAAGCAGACTTGAGGTAATGCAGCTAAAGTCCCTCACTTGCCTCAGCAAATCGGCAATTCGCTTGCTCCCTTGTTACTTGTTTTAGACACTGCTCTATAATGTATGCTGTATGCTCTATAATGTGTGCTCTATCATATAAATCAAAATTCAACAACTTCATAAACTTTGTTCTGGAAAGGTTTCCCTTTATACTGTTTTTATTTCAAGTAACCTCTTCTCTTTCTGCTTTTCTTCACTTCCTAGATGGACATTTTTTTCAGGTAAGTTGTAAGAAACTATAATCAGAGGCTTAGAAAGTATGTGTCCTAGTGATTCAACAAAAAGGAACTCTCAGGACACACACTCTAAAAAAGTGAGTCCAGTAACAGCTGAACTGTGCTTCTGTCAACAGGTATCTCACATACCATACGCATCCTTTTCCTAATGGGATTTTTTTCTTCATAAGGAGATAGTTGTGTGTCTTTTTTTCTTTATTTTATGAAAAATATCAGTTTTCTATGGGAAAAGTATACCCTGCCCCTACATCTTCCCTCTTAAACAGCAACTGTGAACATAATGAAATTACAGTGTAACTCCGTTTCTCTCAGTGTGAGGCATTGACAACTCATCATTCCTATGGTGTCCTAATGGTATTGTAAAATTGTGTGAGCTGAGTCAGCTCCTTTTCATTTGTAATAAAATGTGTTTCAATGAGAGATGAAAAAAATGTGCAGGAAGTTGACAGTTTTGGAAAAAAATCCGATCCAAAAAGTGCTTAATGATTCATAACTTGCCTTTCATGCAAATAAGCAAGGGATGGCAGAGAAAATATTCCTTGCTGTACCAGTTTGAGCTGTGATACAGTTAATTTTGTCCCTAATAGCTAGTATGGGGCTCTGTTTTGGATTTGTGCTGAAAACAGGGTTGATAAGACACGGCTGTTTTAGTTATTGCTGAGCAGGGCTTACACAGAGCCAAGGCCTTTGCAGCTCCTCACCCACCCCATGAGCAAGGAGGCTGGGGGTGTGCAGGGAGCTGGGAGGGGGCACAGCTGGGACAGCTGACCCCACACCACATGGTGTCATGCTCAGTTCATAAAGGAAGGAGGAAGGAGGGGTCATTAGAAGTGGTGGATTTTGTCTTCTCAAGTGACTGTAAGACCTAATGGGACCCTGCCGTCCTGGAGATAGCTGAACACCTATCTGGCCATGGAAGCTGGTGAATGAATTTCTTGTTTTGCTTTTGTTGCATGTGAGACTTCTTCTTCTCCCTGTTAAACTGTCTTTCTCTCGCCTCAAGAATTTTCTAGCTTTTTCCCTTCCAATTGTCTCCCTTATCCTACCAGGGGAGAGGCTGTGGGATGCTTAGTTGCTGGGTGACCAGCAATTTAATTGCTAAACCACAACACTCGCCTATTAACAGAATTCACTTCTGATGGTCTTAGTATATGTCTTAAAACAGATGTTCACCTAGAAAAGCTTTTCTGTATTATGCAATTACTTTTCTCATTTTCCTATCACAAAATAATCTCCAACTTGATGGCACTGAATTGTCTACTCCTTTGGCAACCAATGTACTTTCAAGCAATATTGAGAGGACCATAGATTTTGCACTCACCATATCTTCTCCTTTTCCTTTTCTTATTTTCTTTAGTGTTTCTTTCTTGTATTAAGTGCCAATTATTTAGATACTTTCATAATGTATGTTTTGTTCTATTTCTGGTGATAGTGTTTCCGCTCCCCTTGTATTTTCTATTTTTAACCTCTGTATGTTCAGTTTGACCTGTGAAAGGTTTACAGTGGTGATTACAGGAGGAAGCTAACCTTAACTGGAATATCTAGGTTTTATTCTGCTGTAAATGTCTATGAAACATAACTAAACTTTACTTTTACAGTTGATGTTGCTTTTACAAATTTCAGAAAACAGAACTAATGTCTTGAATCATATTACCAAGCTTTCCTTGCATATTTCCTTCTGTCTACAACTCATTTAAATAAGCAGTTAAAAAGGTTATCTACACTGGTTGTCATATGTGTATCTCTCACTCTGGACAGTTCAAGAATTTCAAGGTGGCCTCGTGACCTGGTGCATGTGGTTTCCAAGTTGCAGAATACAGAGAAGGAATCTGTAAAGATTTTTGCAGCTTAAGTAGTGAAGGGTTTGGTTCTCATCTTGCACAATGGCCAGCAAAATAGGTTAGGAAATAAAAGAAAAAAAATTCAGCTGAACTATGGTGACTTTCGAATGAAGTGTTGTTGATAACATCGCACACCCTTTTACAATGAACTAAATCTCTTAGGATGCCCTATCCAGCTGTTGCAAAGCAAATAAGGGAAGCAGGCAATATATTTTTCTTGTCTCTTTTGTTGACTGCTTTGCATTATGGCAGCCCATTAACATTTTATTTCAAAGACAAAATGGAAAGTGATGGTTGTGGGGTTAGAGTTCAGAAAGTTTGGAGGCACAGAATAAGGATGAGAAAATAGTAAATTAAAAAGGGATTTTAGGATCATTCTTTGGCAAATGATCCACATCAGTGCTGTGAAGGTAATGTGAAGGTGGTATGAAGATGTTAATGTGTTAAAATGGAGCCCATGTGATGTGGTCTATTGTTGAGGGTCTAGCAGATTGCATAGAACTTTATTTTTGTAGAGGTATACTCTACGTTGATGAAGCAAAGAACTGTTGTCCTGCTCAGCTTGAAATTTCCACCCATCCTTGAAGAGAGCAAGTAACCCAGTACTGAGTGCATGTTAGTTTTACCAGAAAGATGAATGTTCTAGTTAAGCCTAAAGCCTGAAAACTGCTGAGCCTGAAATTATAACCATCCTGCTTACCGTACGCTCCTTTTCCATCTCTGTTGTACTGCAGCAAATTTATGCTGTTGCTTTCCTTCTTTAGCATCTTAGGTATTTATGGCTACACTTCAGGACTGCTAGAACTGTAGTCATAACAAAAACAAATTCCTGGCTTCTTCTGACTACTCAAAATATTTGTGTAGTGGTCAGCTTCCTAAAATGGAATATCATTTCCAGCTCTCTGGTCTCATTCACACTGTTGTCAGGACTAAAATAATGGGGTGACACTAAGGTCTCATCACAGGTTTTTTGAAATAAGTGAATTGAATCCTGTCATGGGGTGACCCTGGCTAGACACCAAAATCTGCTCTGTCCACCAAAGCTACTCTGTCACTGCCCTCCTTAGCTGGACAGGGGAGAGAAAATATAGTGAAAGATTCATGGATCAAGACAGGGACACATCACTTACTATCAAAAGCAAAACAGATTCAAGAAATGAATTGAATTGCTTACCAATGGAATCAGAGTAGAATAATGGGAAGTAAATCCAAATCTTATAAACCTTTCCCCCCACCCCTCCCTTCTTCATGGGTTAAACTTCACTCTTTGTTTTTTCTATCTCCTCCCAGAAACACAGGGAGATGGGGAACGGGGGCTGAAGTCAGTTCATCACATGTTGTCTCTGCCACTTCTTCCCTCTCAGTGGGACGGCTCCTCACACCATTCCCCTGCTCCAGCACAGGGTCTCTCCCATAGGAGACAGTCCTCCATGAACTGCTTTAACATGGATCCTTCCCAAGGGCTGAAGTTCTTAATGAACTGCTCCAGCAAGGTTCCCTTCCATAGGGTGCAGTCCTTCAGATCACTCCAGCATGGTTCCCTTGTGGGATCTCATGTCCTACCAGCAAACCTGCTCCTATGTGGTCCTCTCTCCATGGAGCCATGAGTGCACCCAGGAGCTTGCTCCAGTGCAGGCTGTGCACAGCATCACATCCTACTTTGGATGTCCACTTGCTCCAGCCTGGCATCCTCTGTGGGCTGCAGGGGCACAGCTACCGCATCATGATCTTCATCACAGGCTGTAGGGCAATCTCTGTTCTGGTGCCTGGAACACTTCCTCCCCCACCTTCACTGACCTTGGTGTCTGCAGGGCTGTTCCTCTCACACATTCTCATTCCCCTCTTCTCTGTCTGGAGATGTTGTTGTACCTTAACTTTTCCTCCCTTCTTTAATCTGTTATCCTAGAGTTACCACCACTGTTGCTGACTGGCTCAGCCTTGGCTAGTGGCAGGACTGTCTTGAAGCTGGTTGTCACTGGCTCCATTGAACCTGGGAGAAACTTTTAGCAGCTTCTCACAGTAATCTCCTCTACAGTATGTGTGTGTGTGTGTGTATGTGTGTGTGTGTGCGCGCGTGCACTCATGTGCAAATGCCACCCTCTCTTTTTATAGGCTCTTGCTGTCTAAGCTCTTCACCTTATTTATTGCATTGACAGTTATACGTGGGTAAATATAATGTAGTGTCATTTAAGGCATTTGCTTTTCAATACAATTAAATCTGTTTAATAAGTTTTTCAGGGTGTATAAGACAGTGCAGTCATAGATTTAACTAAAAGCCTACATTATCTTTTTGGGGGTTTTAATGCCTTACAATAATTAAAGCACATTTAATGCTTAGTAGTAAGTCTTGAAAAGTTATACTAGATTCAGAAATTCTTATTTATTAGCTAACATAGTTAGCATGAATGTTTAAAGTGTTCAGATGTAGATACTATCTTGATAGCTGAATTTTTTTGTATGTATAGGACAACCTATCAGGGAATGCAAACCAACACCTGTTCACTGCAGTCTTCAGGCAGATAGAATTTCTGAAGGAAGGAGCAGTGTGGAAGAAACCCACCAAAATGAAAACAAACCAAGGATGCCTCCCAGGATTTCAGAAGAATTTATTTCAGGAGAAAAATCATGCTTATCTAAAATTTGGATGCTGGAGTAAACTTCACCAAAGACAAGTTAAATGATTGTATCTATAAAACACACACATGTGAAAAATGTCTTTGTGATTCATGTCAATTGGCAATAGAATCATCAAATTTCTGTATTGGCTGTGTCGAAAGTAGACATGTTCCCTGGTAGTAGACTACAAAGAACAGTTTTGAAACTGTCTGACTGAATAGCCAAATAAAGCATCGAACAAGAAAATAGAAGAAGTTGTGGTAGAGTTAAGAGATGAAATAGCAAAAAATGACCAATGCCTAGAATTAAATAGAGGAAGCTGCGGTAAAGCTAAGGGATATTGCAACAAAGCAACTAATGCTTATGTATAGTAAAAGCTTAATGCAGTTGTACGAAACTGAAATTATTGAGCAGGCACTGGTGGAGAAGAGCCTCCCTCCAGAAGACCATGAGCAGGATCAAACCAACAATCACCTGGAAAGATTATGACATTGCTGATCCCTGCTTATGGATAGCTGCTGATTAAGACTAACACAGGCACACTGGAAAATTCTTTGTATGCTTAAAAAGAGTATATATACTCCGGCAAACTTGTAAGTGGTGTGCACTGTTAGTGGAGCTGTGGCTGTGGAGTGGTGGCTGTGACTCCCCATCCACTCAGCACTGCTTGCTTGCTTTCTTTAAAAAAAATTATAAATATACATTTGTTTTGGCTATCGAAATTTTATAACACACACACACACACACACACTCTCTCTCCATCCCACTGTATACTCCGTCTATTAACATTTCCAAAGCACTTGTCAAAACACTGTCTAAAATTTTATGAAATTAAAACACCACCATAAATATTTCACAAGTTTTAATTAATTGTCCTTATGCCACACAAAATGATAAGCTTTATTTTCTGAAGAATATCAATTGTTGCACTCCTGCTCCCCTTTTAGTGAATGATTGTTTTATAATCCTACGTTATTGCTTTCACTCAGACCCTTTGGGAAAGCTTGAGTGATGAAGCAGGTCTTATAAAATAATCTAAAGATTATAAGGTGATGACTTTTCTTTGATCTTATTCTGGAAGATATTTCAGAGTCTTGGACCTATGCTTCGCTGTTAAGTGTAGTGCACTTGTTGATCACAGCAGTAACAGCCACAGAAAAAAGCCGTGAATCTGTGCCAAAGCTGTGCACTGCAACGACTGAGATCTTCAGTCTGTGAGAAATAAAGCAAAATCCAAATTTTTGGAAAGCCCTTCATATGTTTCTAAATGGTTCCTTTCCGAATGTGTAAAAAACTTATTTATGAAAGGTTGCTTCTTTCCTACCTTTTAAGAAACTCATCCTTCACTATCACTCAAAAACACATTAAATACTGCTGTTCAAAACACGACAGCTTCCTAACTTTCTGGAACACTTAATCTAAGATCATGACTTTTTTCCCAATCACAATGACAAATACAATTCATCCAGTTTTCTTTTTTCATTCATTTTTGTTTTGGGTGGGATTTTGCCACAGTCTTCAGCGAAGCAGCCAAGTCCACTTCTTTTCCTTTGTTTTGGAGACCTCAGCAGCAGAGTGTTCTATACACAGAAAAATTCCTGTCTTGATCCTCTACCTCATTAATTTTGGTTTCGCAGCTTCCTAATGAGCCAGATGGATCCATAGAATAAAAGAATCACCTGAGTTGGAAGGGACTTTGAAGATCATCTAGCTCCTATACTCCTTCCATGGACAGAGACACCTCCCAGTAGACCAGGTTGTGTAAAGCCCAACCTGACCTTGAACACTTCTAGGGATGAGGCATTCACAAGTACTCTGACTAACCTGCTCCAGCCCCTCACCTCCCTCAGAGTAAAGCATTTTTTCCTAGTATCTAATCCAAACCTACTCTCTTTCTGTTTGAAGCTATTCCCCCTCGTCCTGTCACTATATGCTCTTGCATATAGAGTCTTTCTTCGTCTCCTTTCTAGGCTCCCTTCAGGTATCCAATTTACTAATTCTGCAGAAAAAACCTCAGTGGTGCTTAATTAAGGTGGACAAAGCAGAATAATACCGTGAAATAGTAAGTTAGGACATCCCTAAATGAAATACAACCTCTAGCATTACATCAAAAGTGCAAAAAGCCACCTCATAGAGTAACTGAAGGGTTAGATTTCTGCGTATATATTATACCCACTATAGAATTTAGCATATATGATTATATTTTGTGAAAAAAAGTTGTGTAGAACATTAGTCCATGCAATCTTGTATGATATGCAGTCTGCATTGCTGGTTTTCACTACAGACTTATCTGTGTTATGATCCACCCCAGAAGGTGAGGGTAACTTAAGTTCTCTTCTAATAGGTCTCTTGGGGCAGATTAGAAACAAATAACACTGAAAACCCAGCAGATATGTACATATACATATATATATTTCTATATTTTTATATAGAAATATGAAATTTTAGAAGTATGTATATAACTACATGTGTATGTATATACATATATATGCAAGCTCTATTTTAGAATAATTTAGTTGTAATGGAAAGGAGGTCATTATTGGCTATTATTATTGGTAGTAATATAACAAAATAAATGCATAAAAATATTTTAAAATGTTTAAGGAAAAAAGAAAGAAAAGAAATAGAAAAAAAGAAAAGAAAAGAAAAGAAAAGAAAAGAAAAGAAAAGAAAAGAAAAGAAAAGAAAAGAAAAGAAAAGAAAAGAAAAGAAAAGAAAAAAAAAGAGAAAAAGAAAGAAAGAAAGAAAGAAAGAGAGAAAGAAAGAAAGAAAGAAAGAAAGAAAGAAAGAAAGAAAGAAAGAAGGAAAAGGAAAGGTTGAAAAATATCACCACCTGTGGATCCAGTGCCAGATTTGATCATTGCAGTTTTCAAGTCCACTGGTTGAAGTGGTATTCACAGTCTTGGTCTGTCAGGAGTGGAGGAAGCCCACAAAACACAGAGTTCAATGGCTTAATAGGCATTCAGGTTTGTGTGGGATGTAGGAATGATCTTGTACTGCCCTTTGCTTGATTCTAAGGGACAAAACCCTTTCTCTTGTGTGAGACTCGCCAGAGATGGTAAGGGCTTTTTCATGCAGAAACTGAGTCTTATGGATGCCCACGCAATCACACGTGAAATCTATCTTTTTTCCGCTAACTCCTGTCTGCTACAGTGGGTTCTAATTTCTGACTGTCCAGGTAATTATCTATTTAATAGAGAACATAAGAAACATGATAAAAGCCCTTTTTTTTGGTAAGAAAAAATGTCCATACAAAAACATTTTATTCTAAAGAAGAGATACAACCGTTGAAAGTATGACAGGAAATGTCCAAAACATACATAAATCAAAACCCATCAAATTATTTTTCTTTCTGGTGTGAAATCCTTAATTTACCCTGTGAGGACTGTCTTGCACCACAATAAGGTACTATCATCTGACTGCCCCATCTAAGTGGTGGAACTGGAGATGAGCAGGATCGCCTTGACAATGTATATAAATACCTGAAGAGATAAAGTGAAAAGGACAGAGTCAGGCTTCTTCCAGCAGTGTGCAGCAGCAGCAGAAGAGGCAGTGGGAACTGACTGAAACACAGGAGGTTTCCTCTGGACACCAGGACACCTTTTGAACTTTGAGGCTGATGGAACACTGGCATAGCTTGCTTAGAGAGGTAATGGACTCTCCATTTTTTGACATATTAAAAAGTTGTCTTGGCAGTTTCGTTGAGTGCTTGGATGGGAGGCTTGTACAAGGTAAACTCCAGTGATTGTTTCCAACCTCAAGTAATCAGTGATCTTCTGTAATGGAAAGAGAATCAACCCTGGGTCGCTGGGTTCAGCAGAGCAACTGAGCAGAGCATCCTGCAAGCCAGAGCATCATATCAGTAAGAAAGCACACTGATAAATCTTTCCTATATATATATATATTTATTTTTTTTTTAAATCATTTCCTTCCATTTGGGCATCTTTTCCCAGTCTGCACAGAGCTCACAAAAGGAATAGTCCAGTGCATTTTCATTTCAGAGCTCAGTTTTGGGTCGTACCCCCAGTTGTAGAAATGCTTGTGTGTGTATGCAAAGTTGATAAACTTTATGATTTGCATGCCCAAGCTTATGTTCAGAAAATGGGACATCCAGTTTCAAATCTGGGGTGAAAAAGAAGACAGTCTTGAAATTTTCTCCTTGTGCTTCTCTGTTCTCTATTAACTGTAAGCTAAGCATGGCAATTTTTTCCTTTATTAACTAGTGGGAATGATTATTATGTAGTTCATATGCATTGGTGATTTCTATAGCTTATCTAATTTATTCATGTTGAGGAATGAAAAATGGTTTGCCAGTAGTATTCCTGGAGCTCTGAAAGCTGCCAGTCTCACCAGCACTTATACTCCCAGAAGTTGATAAATATTTTTTTTCTTTCTTATACTGACAAGATGATGCAGTGAATGTAAAGGTAATGATAAGTATAAGAAGCCTGGATACAATTATAAGCTCCTCTCAGCCTTACTGTTTGAGAAACACCAACTGGTTTGGTTGGCCCCAGTGTCTCTGCCTAGTCCAATAATTCATTGACTGATTTCATTAAAATTGGACAGAGATAAGTACATCACAAAGATAAGCAAGTTTTTATGTGAAACTAGGAAGCAAAACTGTGGAGAGTGAACTTAGACGCTTCAACGGTAGGAAAAGCAGCACTCTGACTTCCCACACTTTAAAAACAGGAAAAATATCCAAACACAGATTCAGTCAGAGCCAGCAACGGAATAAGAGACATAAGCCTATAGATGAAATGTTTATGCCTGTTTTGCTCCCAACAGAATTATTTGTAGAGTACAAGGCTAAGTCAAAATCCCTCATTTCAACCACTTAAAAAAAAAATCAAACCAAAACCAACAAAAACTAAACAAAAACCTGATATGCCTCACACTGCCCCCCTGCAAAGCAAAGAAGCTCCTCCCTCCCAAAAAAAACCCAAAGCAGAAAAATAAACCTACCGATGATCTGTCTCTTTCACTTTGGGAGACTTTAAATACTTTTTGTGTTTTGAACAGAAATTTGCATTTTGGCAGTCAGATAGAGCAAATTCACAGAAATTATTGCAAAACATTTACTGAAGGAATGTATGAAATAGCAGCATGAGAGGGACCAGAAACTGACCTGGGAGATCAGAAGGCTGGAGAAAGAGTGGCTTATGGGGCAGGGGTCTTGTGACCAGAATCTAGGCAGGAAGCCTGCTGCTTATAACTGAAGGAACAAGAGAGAGAAGGCTGAAGGAAACCTGGATCAAACAGAACTTGAATATGGGTGAAGCAGCTGTGAAGCTGAAACATTGCTTCTTTTTATTCTGACTTTTCTGGTGTTTGATTTGTTCCCTTTCCTAATATTTTATTTTATACAAATTGCTATGTTTCTATTTTAACTAACACCTGGCTGCCAGAATAAAGTAAAATAGACATTGTCACATGGTGCTGTTTCAGGCACAAAAGCTGTTCTGGGACACTCTAATACATGACATGTTTGTGTATGGAATTAAAAGATATTTTTATTCTCTTTCCTTATCTTTCTTAAAAATAACAATATTAAAATTTTTTTTAGTGGGAAAGAAGCCTTCCTTCTTCCTTGTAAAGAAGCCTTTACAATCTTCTTTAGAATAAAATGGTGCCAAACTGAATGTGTATGCAGTAAAATTAAACAATTTGTGTGCCCAAATCAGAACGTATGAGTGTGGACTGCAGATGATGCAGTGCTAGTTGATTCAAGCTTAATTTTAGCATTAAATTTTGACGATTTGGAATGAATTTCATGCAATTCATATGGATTGCTATTATCTTAGTTTTAGAGCTGGAGATAAGTTTATTTTAACATTGCTTCACTTGTGGAACATCACTCAGTAACACGAAGTTATCCACTCAGCCCACACAGAACTTGCAGGACAGTTTCCTCTGAATTCCATAAGCACCATATCTGGTGAGTGCCTCAACACAGAAGGCCTGAGTGCAAGTCAACCATGTCAGTTTGTTGGTGGTTTTTTTGCCCATAAGTCAGTTCTTTGTATACATACTGTAGAAATTTTACAACAGGAATGAAGGACTGTGCTATTTTTGCTCCTTGTCAGTCCTAGTGAACTGCAGCAGATTGTTGGCTTTTGTAGTAACGTTAGATTTCTGTGCTATTGTGGAAAAAGGATGTTGGTAAAATCATGAGGGATTTCTCTTTAAGTTTTATTACTACTCTGTCAACTCTGTTCTGCTATATTTTATGCTATATTCCTCAGGCAATAAATGCTAATGCTGTTTTAAACTGTGATAAGAAAATCAATCCATGAGTTATTTTTTCATCTGTTTTTTTGCAGCACCTATTCAAGAAGTTAACACTTGTCCCACAACTTTACTTTCTGTTGTGATCAACTACAGTGATTATAGATTGACCAGGTCACTCAAGGAAAAACTCTGCAAGTGATGTGTTATTTATATGTGTCTGGAAATATTTGGTATACCATTTGACTGCAAGCGTGTTACATTACAGGCATCATGAAAGATTCAGTTATAAACTTCACTTATATATAAAACCAAATTATGTCACTGATTGCTACAACAACATTTTTTTCTTTCCTGAAGAACTTGCTAATACTTTTCCCGAAGCAAGTTTGATGAGGCTTTGGTCAGCTTGACCAAGAGAGGTGTCCCTGCTTGTGGCAGGGCAGTTTCAACAAGACAACCTTTAAGGTCCCTACAAAATCGAACCAAACTCAAACAAACCATTCTATGATGCTGCGACTCTCTATTCCTGTGGTACTGAATATTATTTAAAGTTAATCCAACAAGTTTTGAAAATGCACTTAGGTGAATTCTGACCCTTGAAAACTTACTAATGTAAGTTCTGCTCATGGTGTTTATGGTCATGTCATGCTGGCCTGAGGAGTTGTCTGGCATAACGACTGGCTTGTAATCCTTTTCACCTCTGAGCTTTTCCCTAAAATGAGGAAATTTGCGTGCCACTGTGATAAAACATTTGTGTGAATGCTTTTTTATCAGATAGTAAGATCACTGAGATTACTTGGGGAACCTGCCTTCATTTGGTAAGGAGATTTACCCTTTACCCCACCTTACCCTTTCTCAAGAGGGAGAAGATGTAATATCTTTATGGCGAATATGTTTCTACTAAAAGCCAACATTAAGAAGAATTTTGCATAAATTTCCTTTGACATTCTTCTGTCCAGATTCTTAAACCCCGTAATTTTACAGAGGTAGAATGATCCCTGAGAAGAAAGCAAAGTCTATAATAATCTTAAAACCCATTAAATATTTAACAGTGAGAATATTTTATTTTGACATTTACTTGCAGCATTGTAACAAAGACAAAATAATAGGTAGGTGCTCATTCCCATTTATGGGGATTGTGTCCCCTTATGGAAATGTTGCTATCACCAGATGAGGAATTTATCTGTACTTTAAGAGCTACACATGTCCTTTGTCTTCCTGTGGAAGTGTACTTCAGAATATGGAATGTAACAGAAAATTGAATTTCTTCTCAGTGGTAGCAAGATAAAAACTTTGATGTCTTTTGAGTGTAAGAATTTATGTCCTTTCCCTGAGTACTGCTGTGCTGATGGCTTGGAACTGGTCTTGGTGCTGTGACTTCATATTAATCAACCCTGTGATTCCTGTCTTGTTTAATCAAGTACTTCATGTACAGTTTTTTGAGCTCCACTACCTTCCCACATCTTGAATCAATCAAATGCTGACTGGCTCTTATGTTAAGCAAATTAAATTCCAGTTTCACACAGCCTTTGCTAGATTATTCTGCCATGGAAAAAATTTTATCATTTACAAAACTTGATTGAAAACACATAGTTGTGTAGCTCTAATAGCTAAAACTTATACAGTGCATAAACTAATCTCCAGGTAGTGTTTCATACATTCAAGTAGCACTTCCTTATGTAAAATCATGTAGAAATTTTTCAACAATTTACTTTTTGCCTATTATTGAAAAGTGTGTTTTAAAATATTCTCTGTACATTTTAGTCACTGATAAATGGCAGCTGATATGGACAAGTGAGTATGCTAGTCTTTAATTTTTTCACTTAACTTCACTGTAATTATTCTTTCTTCCTTTTACTCTGTAGGCAAAAATCTGAATAGTCTGGAGAAATAAATTATGGAAAGTAGTATGATTTGAATTTATTCATGCTGTTATCTCATATACAATATGAAATTCTTTTAAATATGTTTTCCTTGTATCTACAAATCAAACTGTAATTGTTTAAATGCAGATTTTTTTAACACTACTGCAACTGGTAGAGTAGCTAGAATAAACTCCTTGAGATCGTCCTTCTAGCAATAAAATATATTTTTAAATTTAATCTTTTGGTAGCTTGGAAATATTTTTATGGGACAAAAAAATGAAAATATAAACCCAGTTAATTGTTTTTTTGGCCATGAGAATCTTTTAGACTAGAGGGGAGAAGCTAAAAAAGAAATGCAGAAAATAAATGGAAGTTTATTTTGTGATTGCAAATGGTTCTAAAATGCTATAGCAAAGGAGTAATGGGAAAAACATGCACTTACGGTATAACTCTTTGCTCTAGCTAAGCTTTGCAGAGGATTAATAGAAAGATGTTTTTAACTCATCTGTAGTTGTTCTGTTCTATCAAAGTTGTTCTGTTCCCATACTCCAAGAATCTCTTGAAAAAGCAATCCTTCAAGGTGGGTATGATCCCAAAATAATGTCTTGAGCCTTCATGAAGCCAAAGGAATACTAGATATGTAAGGGCATTATCAGCTTGTTAGTTTAATTTAAATATATTATTTATGTAGCATGAGTTTAATTAATTAAGTCATTGGCTTTCATTCAACACATGTTTAAACTGTCTGCTCACTCCCAAAAGACCTATGAATTGTCTAAGTATTTAATCTTTCAGAGAAGTAAGCACATAAACAAACATTTTTTTCTTCTGTTCCCAGTTAGAGATCCTTCCCATCTGTCTAAAATTATTTACGCAGTACCTGAACTTTGTTGGGTTTCTTAATTTTATTTTTTCTTTTTTTTCAGGTGTAGTAACAGTGGGTACTGAAAAATATTAATTGGAAAGTCAACTCTGATTTAACAGGCTGGCTCTGTTCTGTTCCATCTCCATTCCTTACTTTAACTAACGACATTTTTTAAAAATCACTCTCCTGATCATTGTTCATCTGCAAACTTTTCTACTGCTTTCCTCAGAGTCTGGTGGTGTTTTTTAGTATAAGGCTGATAGCAAAGGAATTTGAAACAGATTTTTACTATTTGAAACAAACTGTGAACCAATATATAGTCCTGAAGGGCATATGACAATTGCTTTTGGAATAGTCCTCCCATCTGGGTTTTATTAGCTTTATAGCTTAACCATGTTCCACCTGTGGGTAAGTTTAGTGAAATAATGATTACCAAAATATGTTATACACTTTTCTTCCTCTTTCTTTTCATTTCACAAGATGGACTGAAAAGGTGGCAATAGAATTCCTTTTCTCTCTCCAAAGACATTCAACACCCTTACAACATGGCCTTGAAGTTTTTGCAACGTTGTTGATATATCTAGGCATAAAACGCGAGGTGGTTCAGCCTAATAGGAATGCTTCCAGACCTAATGTTTCAAGTCAGGAATCTAATTTGAACCTCTGCTATGAGAGCTTACCTTGAATTCCTCTGTTTCTTCTCATAGTAGGGCTTTGCTACAATTCTCTTCTAGTACTGAGCATGAATATCTTTACTGATTTTGGAAAAGTTTTGGAAGTGCTCGAAGACAGGCGCTTGATTATGCTTCTTCACTAAAGATCCAAAGAGCTGCATTTAAAATTGTAAGTGCCACACTTAATACAAACTAATTTGTGATATATTTGCTAGAAAAAAAAATTGAATAACAACTTTCTTTATGTTTTTTTTTCTTTATTCTGATGACTCACACTCTGTCTCTTTTAATGTCCATCTCACTCTCCCATTTCTGTAGGGGTTCTCGCTGAAAGGCTCTGGTGCTGCTACCAGTGTGGTAGGAAGGATGTGCCTAGCAGGGTGCAAGGCAGAACTCTAGACCATCTCTATGTAAAGATAACTACACCATTCTTTAGATTTCTTTAGCATTGTAGACTCCATTTCATTTTACCTGAAGTTCTTTCTCGAGTGTCTTCATCAGTCGTATTGTGTGTGACATTTCACAAAGTGCCTTGTCTCCTTCAGATACAGCACAATGAAAAATGTAGAAGAAAGATAGAAAATGGCTAAATTCAAATTCTCAGCTAAGTGTTTGCCTAATACTTGCTACTGCAAAAGTGGGCTGGAATAGAGACTGAGATTTTATAAACTTGCACTGGTTCAAAATCCAATCTGAACCGTAAATAGACATATATGACTCATCAGTAGTGACTGCAGTGTGGACTACAACAAATAAGAAATAAAGAACTTTGGTTTTGAAAAAAGAATAGTTATTAAATAAATCAGAATGGGTTTATTACCTGTTATTTTAGCTTTATTTTAATGGTACTTACATAATTTTCTTTTTTCAACTTGCATTCTAAAAGATATTAGATTGATTACAGTTCAGCTCTAAAACAGAATTGAATCTTAATAAATGAAAAGAGATAGTTTTTCTGTTCTCAGTTGAGATAATTTCATTTTTTTATTTACTCATTTTCAGCAGTCCCACTGAACCTTTCAGTTTCCTTGACAGATGAATAATGACAGACCAATGAGATGAACACTGGAAGTTCAGAAACCCAAATTTTAATTTTGATAATTTAAACTGTTCAGAAATTATATGATATGTGTGTTTGCTTTAGCCTTTTAGATTTTGGTGATTAATATTGCAATATCTGCACGCTGATGGTAAAATAATGGCTTTAATTTTTATTCTCTTCTTGCCAGCCATGGCTCAGGAAAAGTACTTAAATTTCACTCAACATTTGAACTTAACATTCAAATCCTGCCTAGTGGTATGTCTTCTTTTCAGTCTTTCAAGCCTTTTTGGTTCAACAGAACAAAGTTTTTGGCTGACGTCTAAGGTAAAAAAAAAACTTTAAAAAACTGATAAAACATTCTAAGTGGTACTGTACACTTGTTTTAGTATCCCCCAGTGCACTTGGTACTAACAACATTGCTTGAATGATAGCTCATACATGCCACTTCCATATCACCAGTACCATTAAGTCACATTAAGTCACATGTCAATAGATACTACCAGTACAATCAACATTTTAGTGGTCAAGCTACCCCAATTTACAGATATCCCCCCAGTCATGTCCTAACTCGAGAAAGTTTCAACCCAATCATGTAACCTAGGGCTAGAATGTTATATTACCTAATTAACAAAAATAATTTTTCTATGCCAAAGTCATGGATATGACGTTTTCTTTTTTCTCTGGTGTTACCTGGGAACATTGTAAGTCAGCTGTTGCTGTTTTGGAGCAACTTCCAACTTCCTTTGTGTTTGTGGTGTTTCCTTCACCAGAAATTTTGAAATGGTCAAAGGTCCTCCTCATCTGTCCTGATATGAATATGAAACTTCTTGAGCAGATTTTTGCACTGCTTTAAATATTGTTCAGTCATTGACATTTGCGTAAATGAGCACAAAGCACTCCCAGATTGGGAAGACCATTTCACATAAATTTTTCATACATATAAAAAGGTACTCAGTGGGCAAGAGTCTGGCTGTTGAGAGCTAGCTTGTATTTGCTTTCAAGGCTGTGTTTAACTCCACCATTTACTGTAAAACACGATTTGCACTCTCCTTAAAGCTGATGTGGAAGTGCTTGCATTACTAATGCATGACCTTGTGCTTTGGAGATTCAAGTAATTAGTGAGAGCAGCCTGCTCATCCACAGCAGACAAAAACTCACCTTGACAAGAACAGGGGGATTCCTTCTGTCCGCTCTGAGTGTTTGATGCCACAGATCAGGCTGACCCCTGCTATCACATCTCTGTCTGCCTCATGTTTAGACATCAAGTCCGAGCAAAGCCAATTGACCCATTGCAGCTTGGAGGAATGCGTCGTGGACAACTGGGGTTTGCAGCACACCAAGCATGTATGTAGCTGTTTAATTTTCAGAGACTGTAGCAGAGGCTGCAAGCCTCTCAGTTGTGGAAAGAAGGACAAAAACCAACACACTTTTATAGATTTTAACTATGAGGACTGAAATCGGATTGTTATTAATTGATTTTAAGTAAAAAGTGCCTTACTTTCTCAAAGTTTCTGTACAGAGTTCTGCCTCTATTCCTGTCACTGTGCACTTCTGAGGGAAGCAAGGCATTAAGATAAATCTTTAGGAAATTAAATGTATAGTACCTTTCTGCTGTAGTCTACAACCATTAAAAAGAAGCAGATTCCCAAGTTTTTTAATGATTTGGCACTGCAAATATAATTAGTTAAAAACAGATTTGTAAAACCAAGCACAGATACTCTATGAACTGTGGTACTAATTAGGAGATGAAAAGTTTCTGGATTTAAATAAAGACTGTCAGTTTCACCTTAACCCGGCTGTGGAGGAAAAAAAAAACCCAAAAAACAGCCCCCAAACTCTTGTTAATGGAAGAAATTGTAATAGTTTGATATAATTTTTGAAATGTCCAGGGGTTTCTAACTCTCTAAAATTCATATAAATCCCTTCTTTGGAAAATGCTGATATTTGCTGGAGTAATTAATTCCAAGTCTCTGCTTGAATAAACAGGTGATATTTGTCCCTCATTGTGATATATATATAAAATGAGATTTTCTGTCCTGAGACAGGACTCATTGCAGAGGAAAGGTGACAGGTACAACAATGGAAAATTACTTTTCTTGCTAACAATGTCTTTCTTGAGGAAGGCAGGCTTTACCTAACAACTGAAAATGTCTTTGCCATTTAGCAACATAAAGGTTCACATTTCACTCCTTTGAGTCTCCTGTGATACATTTTAAAACAAAAAATGTCCATATTCTAATTTTGAGAGCAGCTTTCTTAAAATATGTATTTTTTCTCTCCTTTTGTTTTTTTAGTTTAACCAAAGAAAGTGCACTAGTTGCAGAGGTTTTTCTGAAGCAACTATAAGCATCAGTTATTTCAAAGAGGTAGATTTTTGGAAAGATTTGGTAGATTTTTGGTAGATTTTTCCATATTCATTGGAAAGAGACACTATTATCTAACTGTAATTTAAAACATACAGAATATAAACACCTGATCTCTTTAGAAGGATGATGGTTATAAAAAATTTACCAGATATAGAAAAATATATTGATTCGAGACAAGGGAGACATCTTTAAATATTTGTATTTTCAGCTGTCCACAGAAAAAAAAATTGAAAAAGTTATTGGACACCTGAAAGCACAAATGAAAATAGACAGTAACAAATGGTGGTCTAGGTATTTGTTCACATTTATGCAGGGAGCACAAGCTCTTTACAGGAACATTAATAACTCACCAGTCACTAGCTCAAATGAACATATTTTCATAACTCTTAGAGGCTTGAGGAAGAGTTTTTAGCAATAGCTCAGAAGTTGCTTGTGACTTAAATTATCTTTAAATATTGTAGGGTTTTTGGATATATGCTAGAAAAAAAGGATCTATGAAGTTTAAGCCTAAAATGGACATTGCAAACATATTAATTTTACCTGCATTAGAAGTTTTTTTTTCCACTTTTCACTCTACAGTCCTGGACGCACAATACAAACTTGTTTTAAGAGTGTTTTTTCTCTAAAAATGTGGCTTAAATTAGAAAAAAAAGGTAAGTGAAAACATATTAGTGACTTCTCTTTCCAAAAAAGTAAACAACCCTGTGTCCTTCAAACAAGCAAACAAACAATCAAAAAAAGCCATATATATCTTAGTATGGTACTTTGTGTTTTTCAAGCTCTCAAGAAAATTCAGTCAAGGAATCACATAAAACTAAATTTTTTGTTGATATAAAAAAATGAAAACTTCACAGAATTCGCAGAATGACTAGGTTGGAGGAGGCCTTGAAGATCATCGATGTCTCTTCCAACTTCATCTAACCTTGGCCATAGTGTTTTCCTTTTGCCTTTTGGTCACAGGAAATTATGATTTTCAGGTGTAATTCAGGGCAAGTCAGACAGCTGCTGCCCTAGCTAGTTCCATGAAACAACATGGTAAGATCCAGCCTACCTTACTCTGACACGAAACCTCCCTCAACCTAATTTACATGTTTTCATTTCAATCTCTAATGTATCTCTAATTCCTAAGCAACCAAGACATGTATGTGTTGTTTCACCCCATCTGGCACCAAAACATCACACACCGCCACTCGCTCTTTCTGCCACCAGCAGGACAGGGGAAAGAATTGGATTTGTAAAAGCTGGAAAACTCATGGGTTGAGGTGAAGACAGTGTAATGGGAAATCCAAAAGCCACACAAGCAAAAAAACCCAAAGAATTAATTCACTGCTTCCCACAGTGCAGTGGGCAGCCGTTTCACATGTTCAGGACAGCAGGGCCCCCTCATGCCTCAAGGTGACTTGGAGACACAAATACCATCATTAGAAGCATCCTCTTCTTCCTCCTTCTTTGGCCCATCTTCAAATACTGAGCAGGATGTCACACGGTCTGGAATATTCCTTTGGGCAGTTTGGGTAAGCAGTCCTGGCTCTGTCTCCTTCCACCCTTTTAGGCACCCAGAACTTCCTTACCAGCTTGGCAGTACAAAAATGAAGAAAAGATCCTGTCTCTGTGTAGTCTGTGCTGAGCAATAACTAAAACATCACTGATGATCAAACCTGTGTTCAGCACAAATCCAAAACTCATCCCCACAGCCAGCACTGAGAAGAAAGTTAACTCTGCCTCAGCCAAAACCACCATAGCATGTTATGGGGTGGAATGATCACTAAAGTTGTGACTGTGAGTAAACAGATTAGCTAGAAGGTAAGGATAGTAAAGAGGTTTTATGGGTAGAAAAGTAGACTGGACATTAACGCAAGTCATGAATACTTTAGCTGCAGAGATCATAGTGATTAGTCTACATCTGGATCAGTTCCAAAAATGCACATTATTATTATTTGAGTCCTAGTGTACCTTACTACTCTTCAGTTTTACAGGTTTAGTTAAATGGGTATGAACTGTGATAGTTCTTTTTCTTGAACACAAGTGATCAAAAATGTAGCCCATCCTAATGAAATAGCTACAATGGTTTTCCATTTTCAAACCATTCCATTTTGTAGTGTATTAGCAGAACTAACTAATGGAATGCATCCTGACAGTCTTCCCTTCCAAATGTCTGACAGACCTCACTTGGATGACTCAAGACCTATGCTGCCTATTTTTCCTAGTTGAAATAGAGAACAAGTGTATCTGTATACTCAGTTGTTGTTACATGGGGGTCTCCCCACCAGTGGGTGGGTGATTGAGAACCTGGCAGCAGACCCCAGAGCGCCACTGGTCTGTACCCACGAGGAGTGGGTTAGACTTGCTGGAGAAGTGCTTTGCCTGCAAGGGATCCGGGGCAAGAGCGAGGGAGAGACCAGATGCGTGCCGTCCGAAAGTGTTTTATTATCCCCGACAGAGGCAGGGGCAGATGGCGCCGAGGCAAGCTCAGGAAGGGGTTATAAAGAATACAATAAACGGGGGTTTGAACATAAAGTAACCAGTGGGGGAGTTTCAAGGGAGGGATGAGGGACTACAGGGAGCAAATGGGAGAAAGCCAGGGGTGGGCGGAGGTTTAAGGGGCAAATCACCTGGGAGGACTGGGATGACTGATAGAGAAGGTTCCCGAAGAACCTGGGCAGGGCTAGGGTGATGGACATGGGTGTGGGTAGGATTTTTCAAATTTGACAGGGATATATTCGGAAAACTGGGGAGGAGAGGGAAGAGTGTCACCACTGACAGACAAGTCAGCGGCGGGAAAACTTTGAGATAAACAACTTGGGAGAGACCACTCTGAGGGGAAAGAATAGGGGTACACAGGAACAAACCATTTAACAACTGACCAACATAGAAATACCTCATTATAACAGAACAATCAAATGAACTTAAAAACAGAACATCACACTCAGTGAATGTCCTTGTGACTATTGTCACCAATACTCATTTCACAGCTGCAAAAAAAGCTTGTAGGAGAATGAATCAACAATGGATCTGGAAGCAGAACTAAAAAGTCATTAGCTCTAACTTCCCAGCCGCTGAGGTTTCGTCTCTTCCTTGGCACCAGCTTGCTGCAGGTACATGGATATGGATCATAGATCTGTTGTGCAACTGTCCCTGAGAGACATCCAAGCACCATAAATATGCCTAAAATAAGCCCATCTGCAAATTACATCGCAAGCCATCCTTCAGTTGATGCTGGGGCCTTTTCACTGGCTCTCTGTTTGGTAGCAGTAAGACTGAAGGATTGATGATTGATATACTGTAGCATTTTAAATCTGGTTCATTGTGAACTCTGAATAACCTATGAGGCATTCAGTGGCAGACAAAACACTTTTGCATTAATTGACAACTAATTATTTATTTCATACATCGACACAGCCTGCACCAGGGGACCATTGGCACATCTCAACACTGGAAAACAACCATCTAATTTAGGCAGTGGAGGGAAAAAGTCTACGAAGCAAATACCAAATACATTACAATAGAAAAGTGTTTCAAATTCTTTGCAGATGTATACTGAACCATCAAGACTGGAAGAGACCTTTCAGGTCACCCAGTCACCTTCCACTCAGCATTGCCACTCCAATCCCTACCCCACTGAACCATATCACCCAGCACCAGATCCAGGTGTGCCTTGAACACCTCCAGTGACTCCTTCACCTTCCTGGGCAACCTATTCCAGTGCCTGACCATCCTGATAGGGAATTTTTTTTTCTAATATCTAATCTGAATATCCCCTCTCTCAGCTTAGGGTCATTTCCTTTTGTCCTCTCACTGTAGAGGAGACTCTACAGAGTACTCTTACTCTGATACTCTAGGCAACAGATTAAAGGCTTGTATGCTTGAGAGTATGGACCAGATATTAAAAACAATTAGACTTTGGGCCACTTTGTTCCTGATCACTCCACCCAAGAAACATCACAAAACTTCTTTTACTATTTATTTTTATTGTATTTATTTTGAGGGGTTTTTAATGTTGATATTACCTGAAAGTCAGTCCAGGCTTTTGTAGGAAGATGGTGGCTACCACTTTCTTTATAAAATGCTTTTCTATGTTGTCAGCTGTATCTGACTTAAGGTAAAGAAGGGATACCTGCCTCATTTAGCTCCCATTTCCTCTTAGAGAGTTTCTGAAATCTGTGAGAGAACTGTTTGTGATCTGCACAAGATTCCTTCTCTTCCTTTGTAAAGAATGAAATTTTTTCAGTGAATTTATAAGGAGCAATAGGAAAAGCTAATAAGACTACAAATTCATATAGAATAAGCTAAATTATTGATGACTTAAATTAATAAATGCCACCTAAACATAACCATTTAATTTGCTTGTAAACCACAATATTTTCAGGTAAGCATCCCCTTTTGTTTTGGGGTGGTTATTCTTGGGATACTTCCATTTTACTTCTGAATCTGGCTTACACGTTTTTGAACCTATGTGTTCCCAGGAAATCTGCATTATATTCAAAGCAGAAATAGAATTAAAATTTTAGTTCGTTTTATTTTATTTCCAAGAAACACTCTGATGTAATGAAAATTAACAAAAAAAAAAAAAAAAAAAAAAAAAAAAAAAGGTCACAACCCAAATGGCAAATGGCAACAGTGAAGAAGAGACAAACTGGAGTTTTTGCCTGTGAATTCAAAAATTACTTCAGTGAATACTAATTATTGGAGTCTATACAAAATTAAATCCAGTGAAATAAATTTGCTAAGAAAAACCACACATCACAAGTTTCTATTTTCTTTCTTGTTGCTGGAAATGTTTAAAGAGTTTATCAAGTGACAAAGCTCAGAATTTCACCACAGTGAGTTCATTTAAGTTTAGGGTATTGATTGGATTTATAGCTGCCAGCATCTCTGGATGTAAAGCTACAATATCAGGTAAGAGATTTTAGGTCTTCATCCACATTGCTTAGAAGTTAGTGAACATTAGGGGAATCACCTAGAGGAGAATTGCAGTTTGACATATTGGTGCTGAGGTGAACTCTTTTCTTGATTTTGCTATAAAAATTATATATCAATAAAAGAAAATAATCTTAACTTTTCTGACTCTCAGTTTAATTATGTATCTTTCTTACAGACAGTGACTTCTTAAATTATGAGCCGAACTCCCAGGTAGTTTAAATTGTTGCAGCTCATCTGAAGTAGTAGCTCATCTGTCTTTTCTGTCCGCTGAGAATCTGCTGCTATAGAGGAACAAAAGGATCCAAGACTTGCTCAAAATTATTCTAACCTCAGCTAAAGCATTATTTTTGCTTGCAGATAAAAATAAAAAAGCATCAGCAGTGTATTAATAATCAAATATTATTGCTGTTGACAGCCCTTAGCAAAATATTTTTTACAGGTGTTATTGAAAAGGAATGCCTTACTGTATAGGAAGAGATCTGTAAATGTAGTTCCTGACTTTTAAAGTGTTAAAATGAAATTTTCAGGATAGCATTGTGAGATAGAGGTCATGAGTCTCATTAATCACGGCAACAGTTTTTACTGTAATATCCATGCTCAGTGGTGTAAATGTATTCCCATAGCATGCTGTGCAGTAGAAAATCATGTCTTCCTCTCATATTCAGCAGGAAAGATATCTCAGGGGAGCTAGGTCTCTGAAGACTCAGCAGTCCCAGTCAAAGGCTTTGCTTAGACTATAGAGGTTTCAGCTTCCACTAATAAGTCATGTCTTACATCTACGTGTAGAAGGGCTCCTGAGTCAGCTCACTTTCCTTGCATCAGAGTGAAATCCTGCACAGAACATGGGGGCTGCACTTTAGGGCTGTGTGAATCACAGCCCTCTGCCCCAGGCCCTCCCTTACCGTCATGCAAAGTGCTCACCTTCACCTTTCCTTCTTTTTAAATGAAATGAGAAAGCTGCTGAGGCATGGAATGCCTCAGCAGGCTCCTATAGCTTCCATTTCTGTGACTCGGGGTCTGGGTACACTACACACTTCCCAGTCTTCTGCTGGGCAGTGTGCAAACTCAAATACTTAGTTTCTTCTCAAAACATGAAAATTTTTTATTTTACCTCTTCAGGGATTTGCATTAGGCTGACTTCCAGCTTCAGCAAATGAACTCTGTAATATCTCTGTTATTCTGCAGATATTAATTTAACACCTTATAAATGCAGTAACACTAATGCTTACCAAAGCTGGTAGAGTGATCTTTGAATGCTTCATGAAGCTGCTACATCCAGCTTTGACTCAGAATAAGCATTTTACCAAAGCTGCAATTGCTGTTGGAAAAGGTCCAAGCAGAATAAAGAAGCATGGACAGTATTCACAGTTTTTGAGCCCTTTTCTGGATCCTCACTACACGAGGCAAAGTGCTGCTTGGTATGTACAATTCTTTATCAAGGGGCAGCTCTGTTTCCCTGCTATATCTATGTTGAATAAGGATGAGTTCACTCCTGTTCACCCTCCGTTTGCCAGAAAACACTATAAATATGCTATATATCCCAGTGTTATGAGTATAGACAGTGTGATTTAGCAGCTCTGTCTAAAATCAGAACTGTTTGTGTGCTGAGAGCAAGCATGGACATGGTAGCATTTAAAAACAGGTAGAATCACCTATGGTTTTTAAAAATATATATATAAAGGTGGTCAGGATTAACATTAGAAATTACAGACGTTAATAACACAAATGTTCATCTATTCCCTGAAATTAATTTTTAATAGCTCTTCTGTTTCTTATCAGGTGTGTCAAGTTTTCTGATGGGTCAGGTTTTCCCCTAAATCCTGGACTTCACTGAATCATGCAAATAAAAATACTCTTTCTTTGAAGAAATATAGGAGTGAAATGCTAGAAGAATTAACGCTTTGTGCTTTGAAAGGTAGTGTGATGTGAAGGATCATCCTTGAAATCTTTTGTTTTTAAAGTCCATTTAATAAATTCAAAATTCAGTTGCAAATAATATTTCACAGGAATACTGTTATACGAGACTGAGTCTGTGTCTCATTCTTCAAGTGGGAAAAGTTAACATTAATATTAAACTCACTGTATACGTAGAAATAATTGAAATGCCTGATGCTTACATAGTTAGATCTACCTTCTGCTTAGTCATTCAGCACTCAGTAGACGTGATAGTTGACTGGGTTTGGTGATAGTTGACTGAATTAACCGGCTGGTTGATTGAGTCCTTGATGGTTTCCACCAGAGACTTTTCACTGCTGACTTGTAGTCTCCCACTGATGCTTCAGTGCAGCAGAATCCCATAATTCTTTAAGTGTTAATCCATGTGCATGTCTCTCTCTGACTGCAGAATTTCTCAAAGCATCAGGAGAACACATAAAGACAGAGGCATTATATGTAAGGGGAAAAAAAACCCCTTTTTTTCTTGTCAAAGTACAGAAAAGGGTAAAAAAAAGTGGAAAAAAAAGGCTTCCTACCACATGCATCGTTAAATATTTTAGGGTGTTTCCAGTGGCTGTGATTTGAACAATATCACTTTTAGACAGGACCTAGAATGAAGTAAGAAAACTAAAAAACTGTCAGCAATAGATTTAATATTTATTAGAATGAATTTCAAGTCTAGAAAACTGAAGGGTTGAGTCCTGTTGATAAAGATTTTTATCCCCATTGCTCTGTAAACAGTGATGTCTCTGCACAACCTTTCACCTCATCCACAGAAATGTCTTAAAAGAGTGTGTTCACTTGCAATTATGCAAATAATGAAAAACTGTACTAGACTATCACAATGAGAAAGCATAAAACTTCAAGTAACAAAAAGTCTAAGAAAACTGTCCGCAATCTTTGTCCTTAGAATTATTTTTCTAGGATGGGATCACAGCTGATCCAAAGAGTCATATTTTATGTTGTTTGTCACAGATGTGGTAGAACCAGCTATGTATATGTGATATTAGTCCTGAAAACAAAGAGAAAATTCTTGGAAGAAAAAACGTTGTGTTTTATGGAACTAATGACACATTCAAAGAATGCTATAATGTGGGGAAATAACACATTTTATATTTCATATGCAGAAATCAGAGTTGTACTAGGAAATATGAAAGAAAGCACAGATTAAACCTACAGTTGAACAAAGATCCACAGAAACTGTGTTGAAGAGGATGTAGGTGATATATAAGAGGCTCCTAGAATAATAATTTTTAACTGAAGGTGACAGATGTAGCAGTTGTAGCAGCTTGCTCCTATAAAATGGAGTCAGAAGATGTGCTGAAAACAGTGTATATATACTCAGCAGTTCTGGTGATGCTCTACCAGTCATTGCTCCCCGCATCCACTGGACAAACTACCTTGGCACATCAGAGACAGCAGCCTGGATGGGGCTCTCAGGAGAGGACACAAGTCTCCAGCCAGGAGCCTGCAGACCTTTAAGCAGCGTGGGGCCTTGCTGTGACCAGGGTGGGGGTGATAGTGCTGTTTGCAGGGTGGCTGTGTGGGTGAAACACGTGCGTTACCAAATAAAACTGCTGCAGTGCTGAAGCAGAAGGTAAGCTGGAAAACAGTCAATGATGAAGGCTAAGAGATGTCAGCTTGTACCAGGAGGACCATTCCTGCTCTCCCTGTAGGTCTGCTTCAACAGATCAGGCAGTGTTCTGACAGCAGTGGAGGGTATAGAGGCCATGACCAGCCTAGCAAACACGCCATCAGAACCTAAACTAAGCAGCAGCACCAGAAAGAAGGGGTGAGTGTTTGTAGGTGAAGACTACAATTAGAGGTATGCAAAAGAAAACCAAATAAATTAAGTTTAGCAACACAAAGGGCACAAAACTTAATCAGTCATATCTTAATGCCTTTTTTGATGAGCCAGTTCAGAGATGTCTCTGTAAACTTGAAACTATAGGGGTCAGATTCTACTTTCCAACATATGTCATCATAATCTAGCTTCATTTATTTACACATCTCTGTTTCCAGGCAGAATTTGTATGTCATATTTCAATTGGCATGAATTCAGGGAGATTAGATATCCTGCACAGCTTTTTGTGTCTGGTTTCTACCTCTGAAAATGTTTTGTTTGGCTTCCTTAGAAGAATGATGTGCATATCCAACCAAACAAAATTGTGGGATATATAATGGTATCTTGCAATATTTTTCTTAATCTTGTAGAACAAAGCAAGTTTATGTGGCTCTTCAAGGAAAATGCTGAGGGATTAAGCAGAAGGTCTACTTTTTCACAATTTGTTTCTATTCCCTATCTCCTAGATCCTAGCATACCCATGAGTTTTCTAGACACACATCTCAAATGGTTTTCTTTCAGCAGAAAATCTGACTTTTCCAGGAAAAAAAAAAAATTTGAAAATTTGGAGTTCTGTATTTTTCTGAACAAAGAGTGATTGCATTTTAGAAGCTTGTTCTGCATTTTGAAAGTGAGTCAGCTTTATGATTTAGAAGAATTTGCATGCATATACATGTTTATATCTGTGTAAATATGTGTGTATAGATAAAAGCCTCCATCTTCCTCCTTTTATGCAAATTTTTGAAGCAAAAAGAAAAAAAATAAAAATAATGTGAGTTGAGGAAATGAAATATTCTACAGTAGATAGCATAAAAAAACTACCTTAAAATAATAATATTGAAAAAATAGTTCATTTCTAAAACAGTCTTAAGTAAAATTGGTGCAGCTAGTTGTACATAGCAAAGTCACCTTACACAGTAGAGAAGTAACATGTCAGAGTTACTGAGCATCAGAAATGGGAACAGTTGTAAGATGCTAGATCCATTAGCACCTGAAAAAGTGTCGTAAGAATTTCACTAGGTGCAGGCAGCAGTTACAGACTCCTGATATGTGACTGCAAAAGAAAAAGGGCTCAACCATTATCATATTTTGCCCAATGCTGGATAACAAATTTGTGAAAAAGAAAGTGTAATAAAGGAATGAAAAAAACTAGCAGTCATGTCATATCTGTTTGCCATAGGTTCAAACAGTTATTTGTCTTCTAGAAATTACATTGCTGGGATACTAAACCTTATGTATGTTCATGCTGCTAGAATAGAAACAACAGAATTCCTTTGGCACAGACAGTTACAGGTTTAGAGGTACTTTCCAAACTGGCTCATGAATGGCTACCCAGGCTGGTAAGTGAGACAGATTGTTTCCTTCATTAAAATGTAGGGCAGTTTTTGCATGATGGCTGGTTTTGGGCCTCCTGAGATGAGTTCACCATTTAAACACTGCCAGTAGCTTTCTGTGTGTACAAAGGAAATGGCTGAAAAAAATGTAGGTGGAAGAAGGCTCGGGGTGACCTCATCACTCCCTACAGCTACCAGGAAGGAGGTTGTAGCCAGGTGGGGGTCAGACTGATCTCCCAGGTAGCAAGTGACAGACTAAGAGGAAATGGCCTCAGGCTGCACCAGGGGAGGTTAATGTAGGATGGTAGGAAGAATATTTTCACTCAAGGATGGTCTGGCACTGGAACAGGCTACCCAGGAGAGCAGTGGAATCTCCACCCCTTGAAGTGCTCAAAAGGCATATGGATGGTGCACTTGGGGGCATAGTTTAGTGGTGAACACCACGGTGCTAGGCTAGCATTTGGATTTGATGATCCTAAGGTTTTCTCCAATGTCAATGATTCTATGATTCTAAGTTGCAAATTCATCTAATTAATGGGATCTGTCAGGGATACTAAGTGTGAAACCCTGTGATTTGTATTTTATGTTGCTGCATGGTGATCAGAGAGCAGGAAAGAATAGTAGAACAGGAAACTGATACTATGTAAAAAAAAAATTCATGTTTGTCTCTCATAGCTGAACATAGCTCCAAAAGAAATACATGGGGCTGACTTTATGCATTTTTATGTTCATATTCAATGCCAGTGTGATTACTGAACATGCAGTTCTCAGCTCCATTTTGCAGACTCCTTTTAGTACAGGCGTAGTGTTAAACCTTGGTTTAATTAGCTTTTGAAAATTATCAAACTAAGGAGGAGAAAATATGAGTAAGGCAGAAACTGGAGACACATCTCAATGGCTTATCAAAAGTACCAGACATAGGAAGCTGTGTAAAAAGAAAGCTCTGCCTTGGTGATGAGCTTCTCAACTTGCTCATTTCTCAGCAAGTTCACCTACAGCACGAACATGATGGTAGTGGAGCTGAAGGGCCTCTTATATTTAAACAACCTCATATTGAGCAGATCCTAAGATGCCTACACCCGTACTGTCATGCAGTGCATACTTTTCCATTGCTTGTCTGTGGCCATATTAGGGATGAAATAAATTCCTTCATTCAAATTTAAAGATAATTTAAAGAGAAAGAGATTCTAATTACTAAAGCGACTAATCTGTCTAATCTAGTCTAAGAAATTTAATCTACTGTTTTCCTTCCACTATTTCTTAAACAAGCGTTTTAGGTGTTTACTACTTCTGTATAGAAGTAGTCCTACAATAATGTTGAAAGATTAAAGTTTTTCAGGTTAAAAGTTCTGTTCAGTTTTATTAAGGTGCCAAGAAATGTCTTTTAAAGTGCTGGAGCACAGAGGAATTATTTGGAACAAATTCAGAAAGCCCTAAATGAATAATTCAATTCACAAAGCAAAGGAAAAATATTCTGCTTTTCTTTGCACTGCCTTTGTGTGCTTACTGTTCCTATGGAAGAGAAGCAACTATCACAGAGAAAACAGAAAAGAATAGGTGTATGCTGTGTGTGTTTTGTGTAGGTTTATATTAGTAGTGTGCTGTTGGTACTGCAGCTTTCATCCCTCACTCATTTAAGAAATACTGCATCAAAAGAGGGAAACAGTAAGAGCTCTTGTCAAAAAGTAGTGGCAGACTGTGCATACTCCAGAATGACAGGAATTTCTGGAAATTTTCAAGGTTTTGTGAAATGAGCATTTGATTTGGTGTTTGGTGAACTCTAGCTACGTAC
This sequence comes from Irena cyanogastra, assembly GCA_013397155.1. NCBI lineage: Eukaryota > Metazoa > Chordata > Aves > Passeriformes > Irenidae > Irena > Irena cyanogastra. Next base: position 56,938 of record VWZV01011961.1, on the reverse strand, counting down.
CAGGTGCCTGCCAAGGTATTTTCTCACTCCCCCTGCCCTAAAGCACAGGCAGGAGAAAATGTGACAAAAAGGTTGTGGATCAAGGTGAAAACAAGATGATCACTGAGCAATTACTGTCATGGGCAAAATAGGATCGACTTGGGAAAACATTTAGTGTCTTGCAAATTAAAGTCAGGATCTTTAATTCTAGTTCTAACTTCTTTGCCACCTTTCCATGTGCAGGGACACCTTTCACAAGACCAGGCTGCTTATATCTCCACCCATCTGGTCAAAACCACATTGAGGGATGGAACACCCGCGGTGCAGGGACACCTTTCACAAGACCAGGCTGCTTATATCTCCACCCATCTGGTCAAAACCACATTGAGGGATGGAACACCCGCGGATTCTCTGGGCAACCTGTTTTAGTAGTAGGTTTTATTCAGAGCCAAGCTTAGTACAACTTTTAGAAGTCAAGACCTTACACTCAATTTTTAAGGGAGGAAGGTAGCATTGTAGTAAATACTAGCAAAGTGTGGATTTAGCTGTATGAGAATTTGCTGTCTTCAAAGGGTACCTTTACTAATAAAGGATGATTCACACTGAGGAAAAGTGGAAGATTGTGGTAATCTCAATCAGGAGTTCACCCAGTGGCAATTTATTAAGTGAAGGGGTTGAAAAATCAGAAGAAAACAAAAAGAAAATAAAAAGAAGAATATTTTTAAGATTCCCTTAAGTATAATGACATCTTTTCAAGATGGAAAGATTTTGTGGTATTCTACTTCTATCTGTACAGTTCTATACAATGTTAGCTTGATATTTTTTCTATCAGTATAAAGACACCTGCATTTTAATTAAATTACTATTTTAATAAAGATTGAAAAATGGAAAAATTAGATGAATACTGAAAAATATAAATAAGAAGTGCTCTGTCCCTGAATTTCACACTTTCAACAGAATTGTAGAAAGTCTCCATGTGAAAACAGTAATCATAATAAATATAACATGATGTTTCAATGTATGTGTTTAATGGAAAAGTCACTAGTGAGCTTTTTACTGACACTCTTGAAGTCATGTAGAATCTCCTGAGGTACTTTTTTTCTTTTGCTTCTCCTCCAGCAAAATGCACCTCTCTTATGTATCTACTTTATTCTGAACTCCCCCTTCTTTTTTTACAGTGAATCACCAAAGCAGTTTCTCATTCTCAGAAAAGTACGGTTGACATCCTGTGAGTCAAACCACTAGAAACAGAAAAGATCCCTCTCATGGACAAGTAATATGGAAGTAGTCATCCTGGGCCAGTATTTCCAGATGATAGTTCAGGTAATGGGGAAAAGTACAAATTCAAGCACTGCCGTTGCCTCTTTAATTGGTCCCTTTGGAACTGGAAGAAGCAGTTGTTGTAGGAGTGTTACATAATGAAAAAAGCTGTCATTTTCCATCTAAACTACTTCAGGTTTTTAGTGTGTGGGGAGAAAAAGTTTTGATGGAGAAGGTTTTATTGGTGTTTTTTCTTTAATTATAATTATTTTCTTTCTGAAAATTTTATAGGTTATCTCATGGTTTTTTATGTGTATTTGTCTATCATAGCAACATAGTTCTAAGAAATTATATAAAGCACTAGGTAAGATGCAATTGCATGTTGTCTTATGAAGTAATGCTCTCATTCAGAGTATATTTGGGCTAGGGTATGTGAGACTTTATCGGTATTCCCCAAGAAAAGATTATGTACCTTTTGTGAGAGTAACTCTTTCTGTGAATGAAGTTTGCAGCATGCCTGGGCAGTCTCAGAATTTATGACACCTCAGAAGATGTCATCTCAATTTCCATCAGCCTCTGAGACAGTGTAGACAAGAAACATTTCTCTTTGTATTTCCAGAACTAATTTGACTTATGCCTGCTAGAGATCACATTCTAGTTTCTTCATTCTTCACGTCTCTCACACATGCAGCATGGGGAGCAAAAAGGACAAATTTGTGGTCTACATGTGTCTGCAGGGCCACAATCTCAATGGGATTATGGAGACAGTGGGTCAACTCATACAACTGGAGTGCTGCTGTGGGTGGATACAGTCTCTTCAGTGTGGGCAGGACAGGACAAGGAGGGAGAAGAAGGATTCCAATTGATGTGAAAGCAGCTGGTATGTATGGAGCTCTCTGGCTGGGGATGGATAATGAAGCAACTGATGGTTTATGCATCAGGATGAGGAGGCACACAAACACACATGACGTTGTAGTGGGAGTCCGCAATGGACTGCCTCATCACAAATCAAAAGGAAATGACGCCATCTTCAGACAACTGGAAGAAACATCACATTCACAGTTACAGGGAACTTGAACTGTGCTAGTATCTGCTCAAGGGACAGGAAAGCAAGACACAAGTAAACTGGGAAATTTCTGGAGTCACTGAAGGAAAACTTCCTTACTTTCTGGTGGAGATGCCCACGCTGACAACAGGAGTCCCCTCAAGGGAGGTAGAGGTTCTAGGACTATCCATGGGGCTGTCCTCCTTCTCCTTTGAAACTGGAGGTGTCCTTTTGGTGCAAATGTCTCTGGTCCTCTTCACTGCACTGGTGCACAATGACATCTATGGGCCAGTGCAAGAGTATTGCTATGTGGTCCTGCAGGCTGGGCTGCCACTCCTGGGCTATGGCTTCCTTGTGGAGTACTAGAAGGCACAGACACAGACTGATCATGATCGAGGTATTTGCTGTAACCGTTAGCCACCACCACATCCCTTAGATCTGCAACAATTATTGCAGCTGGGGCATCATGAGCTCAGGGGTTTCTGGATAGCCTTGGAAACAGCTTACCCAGATGTCTGGTGGAAGGTCACCCACAGCAGCCCTAGGTACTGTCTCTGCTGCCTTGTGGAGTAGTATCCTTTGGGAAAAAGATGGTGAATGTCTGGGATGTCAGAGCTGTTTCTATATAGCTGCTGGCATCCAATGACTCTGTGATTGACATGTTGGTTTAGTCTAAAAAGTCATCTTCCACCCACACCAGGAGCTTGATGCACTGGAAAAGGCCTACACAGAGTGGGACAGCCTGTCTTCCTACTGTCCACAGTATCATGAGGCCAAAGCAGACCTGGTGTAGGCACAGGGTTAAGAAGGTCAGGCCGAGCTTTGCAGGAGATGGAATATGTCCAGCCTGATGCTGTGACTGTGGTCTCAATGCATTGCAGAAGGCTGGAGAGAGCTCAGGGCAGCAGCTGCTTTCCCATGGCAACCAGGGAAGCACAGCCAACAGCTTCAGGGACAGGCATGGAGAACAGCTGCCAAGAGCCAACAACGCGCCATTCAGCACCAGCCAGAGCCCTGCTTGACTCTGCAGGCATTGTAGACACACTCAGCAGGAGTCCAGGCCTTAGTCAGGCTGGGACAAGCTCTGACCACTCCTGGGTATGCGTACTCAGAGTCTGTGACTGCCAAAGTAATGAGAGTGGGGTCTGGGGAGAGGGTGGAGGACAGCTGCTTTTCTTGTCAGAACTCATTCTGGGCTGGAAACTCCTGGGCAGCAACTGGTCAGTGCTTTCCTGAGACAGGAGAAAAGATATCTCACTGACCAGTTACCCCACTGGTGGTTGTTAGTAGGCAGACAGACAGGATAAACGAATACTGAGGCTTGAGCGTTTATAAAGAAGCAGGGAAATGAGTTAATCCTATTTAAATTGTTCTTGTCCTTTTGATTGGAATGGACATCTGTCCTCATTTCATACACACTTAGCAAATCAGCGTGTTTGGATCAGAACCTTACATCTCTTTGGTTGGTCTTTTGTTTTGATTTGTTTTGATTTTTTTGCTTAGTTTTGCTTTTCTTGTTTGGGTTTTTGTCTGTTTGTTTTTGGTTTTTCTTTTTAGATTTTATTTTTTGTTTTGTTTTGTTTGAAATAACTTTTCTTAAAATCTATTGTTTTAAGAGTAATGAGATAGGCAAGGGCTTGTAAGACTCTGGGGTAACCATTGTTTCTCTGCATGAATTCAGAAAAGCACATATGTCTTTGTAAATCATCATTTCCTCAAGAACATTTACATTACAGCTAATTATACTAGTTGTAAAAAGATTTTGTATCTATACTCAAATTTTAGAGGGTGAAAAATTTTACCATTACTTACTACTGATATCTGAATATGTATATTTGCATAATGGGATATTATGCTTAGTTATAAAACTGTAGAAATATTTCAGTATGGGTATTTCTGTGTGACTAGTTTTTTCCATCAGCAGAAAAATTCCCAATCTCCCTTCCTCTCCTCCCTGAAAACAAAATTTGCCATTATCTCAGGTACAGTATGGACTTGCCTGTTACTTGCTTGTTACTTGCTTGTTAACATTGGTCACATTAGCCAGAAAACCATACAGCTTAACTGACACGGCACTTTACCCTAGGTAATTCTAGTTTTAAGCTTTAGAGTTATATGGCTTTCAGACCAAAAATTGGCTGCTTTAGATTCTACATGCCTCAGCTCATTCAAAGTCTTGCACATGGTACTGAAGACTTGGGCTGATTGAGATTACCTAAAAATCCCAACAGTGGCTTAATTCTGTTGTTTTGTAGATCCAAGTGTTATAGTATAGCAGGAATTAACAATTTTACTCAAATACCATCAGAAGATCTGACATAAAACTGAAAATGAAACCCAGAATTCTTGCTTCCCAAAACATGGCAAAAGCCAGAGAATAGTGGCTTTTTGTATTTCTAATTACAATCTTTGTGACTTCTTCCGTGTTCACTACTGAAACTCTGAATTTCCACACCATAATTGAAATGAAACTAATTAGAAGAATAGTGGAGTCTGATTTACTGGGTTAATATTTTCTTTTTCTTCCAGTTTTAAGAGACTCTTCCATAGGGCAGATAGGGACAGCTACTTATGAGCATGCTTGTCTGAGTAAGGAACCATGAAAACCCGATCTTAATTCCTTGTTGACATAAAGCTCCTGACTTCTGTGCTAGGCATGACCAAGGATGTCTGATATATATGTGCAATGCTTTCACATGTCATCATAATTGTCCATCACTGTTGGCATATATGGACAAGCCACATGTAGGCTGGAGCAGCAGTGCAAGAAGTTATATGGAAATCATGATCTGGTGATAGATGTAATCAGTGTCCTTGTTTTTTACGCTCAGATTTCAGTTGCTATTCTCGTTCTTAAGTCTTCTTACTGCTATCTTGCCCTGTATTTTTCCACTCTCTATCTGGTGTGGGCCTATTCTGTGCATGTTCTCATTGTTCCTTCTCACAGTGCAGAAATTTCCTCAGAAATTTCTTCCTGTTTGTGTGTGGACTGTGTTGAACTTAGGCTTCAGGTTTCAGCTAGGGGTGCTTCAAGGAAGATTGGGGTACGAAGCAAGAATCCAGGACATAAAAAAAAAGAAACAGGACATTTGAGTTAACAAACTGGCCAGCCTAGAAAAGTGGAAGTTGTTGATTATGATCTACTTATTTGATACATTCTTCATATCTGGAAAACAAAATGAGAGCAGAGCAAGATGAAAAATTGCAAGTGGATTTTGTAGGAAGATAGTTGACCCCGATAGCATTGTCTATATTGAAAATTCACTCTCCTTGCTGAGATGGTTACAGAATGTCCCAGAGCGCTCAGCTGAAATCACTGTTATACATCAGTGAAATCTGATAGGTGAAACTCTACTTCAGAAAAAGGAAGGACTAAATCAGAGAGTCTATTAAGAGTAAACCTTTATCTTAAAGCAATGTTTACAATTATTTTCATCTTAGGATACATGTGTATTATATCCCATTGTCAAATATGACTTTTGGTTGCTTCTAATACACAGGTATTAGAAGGTGCTAAAATGAATATTTTACAAATTTAACAAGGACTCCTAGTGTAGCCATTCTTTGCTCTCTCAGCAAAGCGAACATATGGAGGAATATCTTAGAAACTAAGTGTTTCCCTTAAACAGTGGCTATAGCAGTAGAAAACTGTAATTTGCCTGCTCCTCTGAAAGAATGCAAGATCATTGCACAAAGATATAGGAAAAGACAGAGTTGTACAGATTTGAGTCTTGCAATAGCATGCCTGGATGATTCCTTCCTGTTTCAGGATTACTGCTGGTATAAGTTTGCAGTGTCAGCTGGCTTGCAGATAATAGAAAAGGGAAGAAATTGGACTTTTACACTGCTGCTCGCTCCACTTTGCCTGTTGCTGGGATAAAAAGAAGAGATAAACCCTTCAACTGTTACAGAACTTTTCTGCTATGCAGCACACAGCAAGAACGGTAAGCCCTAAGAGTTTAGAGCTTCAGGAGTAGTTTTAAGTCTTGGTAAAATGAGAGCAAAAGTGGAGCCAGAAAAAGCCAGGTAACCCCTAGCGCTGAGCTGTTACACATGAGGGCATCTGCTCCAGGCACTCTGGGGTCTTTGCAACTGGATTTGTATCAATCATTATAAGAACTGTAACTTACTGCTACATTCACTTAGCCTTTTTAGTGATTCTAGCTGAAAAAGGCATACAATTACACTGATGTGCCAATGCTGCAATAGTTAAGTGAAATAGTAATTTCTTTTCTTGCAATAAAATCCTTTTTCAGAAGAAAACACATAAAATCAGAAAAGGCTAATAGATGAACTTTTCTTTTTCTAGCTGGTTTTGAAAAACAGAGTATCACATAGGATGCTAAAAAAAAGTAGGTTTTTTCCAATGAAAAGTAATACCCCTTTCAAGATGACACTTTGTTGTATTAAAGAAATTTAAAGCTCAAAGTCTTGGTAACCCATCACTTTTGTAGAAGTCTTTTTGACTGATATGGAATGGTTCACTCAAAGTTAAAATCTCATTTTCAATTGCAATAATTTTTTTTTGCCCTGTGTGCCTGAATTTGTAAAAAAATGGAAAAATGTGTATATTTCTAAGCTTAAAATTATTTTTGGAAAAAGAATATATTGTACTTATTATCTCATAATCTCGTTTTGTCTACTAATATAAGGGTAAAATAGGTATTTCTTCTACCATTTTTTTCACAGTGCAGAATCTCTTTGGGGTCAAAAACAATAGTGAAGCCCCACTCAAGTTATATCATGGATTAGTAACTAAGTGCTGTGCATTTTTCAAAATACTATATCAGATATTCATAAATGTAGTTAGTAGATGAGTGGACAGCAGGTCTGTGTTGAAAGAGCTTTAATGTTTTTCCTTTTCATTGATTTCCTTCAGGATATTGAGAGCAGATATTCTTTGTACTATTGGTACTTCATCTCTGACATAGACACTGAGAATGATGTCTGTAATAATGTCACTGACCTGAAGTGAAAATGTGACACTAGGAGTAAAGGTTACATTGAGAAAAAGTACCAAAAGAAAACAAGCCTGTTCAATCAAGTGCCCTTGATCTCAGTGTAATTGCTGAGGACTAAAATTCAAATGCAGGGAATTATGTATACCTTAAGTAGACAGTTGCATTGATCTCGCCAACCACTATAACTTTCTCAAGCAGAGTTGAAAATATCTTTTTTGAGCTCATCTCCTGTAGCTGTTTCCAAAGAGTTTAATATAGGCTTATTATTCATATGAATGTGTTTCTGTCAGCCTTCAAAGTTCCTTATTTTAAACACCTAGCAGTGTAGCATATTAAGTCCATATCATATTAACAAGAAAACTCTCTTTCTAACATTTAATACGTAATATTTTTGTTAAAGTGAAGGTGTGTGACCTCTTTAAAGAACAACTTGGCTTGCAAATACCTATTGCAATCACACTTTAGAGAACCTGTCTTCAAAAATAAAGTATTGCTGGAATTTTAAAAATGAAGAATGATATGTGACATTGTTGATTTGACAGAATTTTTTCTCTCTCCCATTTTTTCCTCCCTTTCCCCTTTCCCCTTCCCTCTTCCAAATCACTATCATGGAACTCAGCAGCTGAGCAGCATTCTGTTCACATTATTGTTTCATGAAACCCAAGTAGCATCTTGGGTGAGTGTTTTTGGCCTGTAATTTGTGTGATAAAATCAGATATTTTGTAGATCAATGTTCTATGGGCTGCAAACAGCAGACTTGTTCTCTCTGTGTCACAACCCATTTCATTTTCTTTCAAGATTTTGCTTGTGTACCTCCCTTGTATAGCTAAAAATTTAATAATTCCTTATGTGTAGTTAGTATTTGTCTTTTGCTATAACAAACACAAATCTGGAGGAATAGGCAATCTATTCCTACACTTAAAAACTGTCACCTACCTTCATTATCTTTTTATTCTTCTCTAAATGTCTTCTTTGTGATATTGTTCTATGATATTCTTCAAGTTATTAACATTTGTAGTGTAAAATAATTAGGTTTTCTAGTAGTGTTCTTCATTAAAGAGAATATAACACAACTACTGTAATCATATAGTTATTTGTTTGGAAGCTTCAGCAGTTGAAAGGGGGCAGAAGGTACATTTATTGACTATGAAGGAATTTCTTGGAGGGGCAAAACTGTGTATGACTTTTTTCAAGCTAATTGGGACACTAGCTAGCATGGAAAACTGATGACTCTGACAGAAGGTGTGACAATTGCATAACAAGTGCTATAAGTAAAAAATTGAATCTGATTTTTTTAAACCGTAAAATACTCTGAAATGTTCACTATTTGAAAATTTCTTATACTGACAATAATGAAAATGAAAATGCTTAGACTTAATGTAGAAGCAGTTTTTGCAGGCTGGCCAATCATATATCAGTTTAAAAATTCCAAAAACAATGAAAAAAATATTCTAGCTATTTTAAATATGTATGTTCTGAATGCTTTGAATTTAAAATAAATGTTTATTTTAACTGCAAATGTTAGGGAAAAGCATGCTAGAAAAGTGGGCTGCACAGTCTCAGATAAGTTATCTGACACCAAGCTGAGGGGTGTCATTGGTACACTTGAAGGATGAAATGCCATTCAGAGGAACCTGGACAAGTACAAGAAATGGGTCCATGGGAATATATGAGGCTTAACAAGCCCAAGGGCAAGATGCTGCACTTTGGTTGGGGCAGCCCCTGGTACTGATGCAGACTGGGTATGAACAGACTGAGGGCAGCCCTGTGAGAAGGACTTGGGGATGCTGGTTGATCAGAGGCTGGACGTGACTTGGTTGCAAACTCTTTTCAGAGAATTATAGAGAGTGATAAGGCTGTCCCTGAGCGTTCTTTTCTCCAGGCTAAACAACCCCAGCTCAGCTGCTTTTCATAGCACCTGTGTTCCACACCCTTCACCAGCTCCTTTTCCCTTCTCTGGACATGCTCCACCCTCTCAATGTCCTTCTTGTAGTGAGGGACTCAGAACTGCACACAGAACTTGAGCTGTGACCTCGCCACTGCTGAAGATAGAGGGACAATCACTGCCCTGGTCCCTCCTGCCACACTATTGCTGATACAGGCCAGGATGCCATTGGCCTTCTTGGCCATCTGGGAACACTACTGGCTCATGTTCAACTCTTGTTGACCAACACTCCCACATCCTTTTCTGCTGCACAGCTTTCCAGGCACTCTGACCTGGCCTGTAGCCTGTGCATGGGGCCAGTTCTTAACCCAGCAAAGAATGCACCTCTCCAAGCCATGGGCTGCCAGCTTTTCCAGGAGAATGCTGTGGGAGACAGTGTCAAAGGCTTTGTTGAAGTCCTTTGTTCATCCAGCAGTGAGGTCCTTTTTTTCATAAAAGGAGATCAGGTTGCTCAGGCATGACCAGCCTTTCCTAAACCTGTGTTGGCTGTTGATGACTATATTCCCTCACACTTTGAATAAAGAATGGATGTTTCACTTGACTCTTCTTTTTATACTAATGTATTTATAAAACCACTATTTGTTATCGTTTACTGAAGTGTCTAGATTAAGTTCTAAATGACCTTTACCTCCCTAATTTTCTTTCCACATGATCGAGGTTGAGGGAGGTGATTCTGCCCTCTACTCCTGTGAGACCCCGTCTGGAATGCTGCATGCAACTCTGAGATCCCCAGTAAAGGAAGGACATGAACATCTGGAGTGAGTCCAGAGGAGGCACCGCAAGATGATCAGAGAATTAAGCACATCTTATATGAGGAAAGGCTGAGGAAATTGGATTTGTTCAGCCTGGAAAAATAGAAGACTTGCGGGTCATCTAATTGTGACCTCCTAGTACCTGAAGGGAGCTTGTGAGAAAAATGGAGACTATTTACAAGGTCTTGTCTTGTAGTGACAAGACAAGAGGGAATGGTTTCAAACTAAAAGAGGGCAGCAGTAAGGCACTGGAAGAGGTGGCCCAGAGAAGCTGTAGATGTCCAGTTCCTAGAAGGGTTCAGAACTGGGCTGAATGGGCCTTTGCACAACCTGGTCCAATGAAAAGCGTCCCCATCCTAGCTGGGGAGTCTGGAATAGGTGATCTTAAGGTTTCTTTCAGCCTAACCCATTCTGGAATTCTATTATTCTATGATACTGTAATTCTAAACTTCTAATTTTTTAAAATTCTTGACTGATTGCAGAAGGTTGCAGTGGTTGAAGAAGGAATGTATGTCGTTAAAATTAATACTACATGAAAACATACACATACAACACTGGATTAAAAGAGTTTTTGAGGATCACAGAAGAAATAGGGAAGGGAAACCTCATAATATGTAGCCTGTGCATATCTCCCTCTGTCTCAGAAAATAAATTTGACTAAGCTTGTTAATGCAATTGTGCTCAGAACTCTTAAATTACTGCATTTCCTTTTCTGGCTAAACACAAACCAAAAAACATGGTTTAAAACATTCACAAAAACACTACCTGACCTGTAAATTTAAGCTTAAAATCTCCCACATAGATAGCTCTGAAAAGGCTACCCTGTCCTAAAAGCAAAAAAATGTAAATCTAGCCCAAAAATACTTCTAACTCTAACATATAACATCTATATGCAAGATAGTTTATGGTAGCTCCTTAATCGCATTCCTGAGGGACTGCAGAAAAACGTTTGCTTTTGAGGCTGTATGTTTCATCTGTTGCATCAGTAATTTCTCTGAGTGTTTTTATATAGAAGTCCAAAAAGCAACCTGGTGCAAAATGTTGTTTTATCATGGCATAAAACAACTTTTGTTGATACTGCTGCTCTTTCTGCTTCCTTTATTAATTAAATAATTGGCTTAGTTATTTTAATCTGCTCTTGAACGGTGCAGGATGAAAAATAGTTACAAATTACAAGTTACAAATAAAATCGGCAAATCTTATCAGCAGTATATGTAAAAGCCTATGTATTTTTTAAGGCATGCTTAGATTTGTAGTTCACTTGTGCTTAGAATTTTAATTTTCATGGTGAAATTATAAAAGACATATATGTTGTTATTGCCTACGTACTGTGGGTAGCCTTGTATCTGCTTTTGCTGTCCAAGACAACAAGATTTTTTTCCTGTGCTTTATTTCTTAATTTATTATTTAAATTTTTATTTTAAGGCATAAAGATTAAAACAAGAATTATTTTACCTAAATTAATTGAAACTAATTTAGTATTAGTATTAGTAACATAAAGTTCCTAAAGCAGATCATCTTTGCACTTCTTACTGTTGGGTGGGAAAAAAAAGACATTAATTAGATAGAAAACTATTAGAAGAAAATTGTGAATGTGTTCACGAGAACTATCAAATTCAAGGAAGCAGACTTCAGAGGAATCTTGTGAGATTACTCTAAAACAATAGTATGCCAACAGTATGCTTGAAAATGAGAAAACTAGACAAGTATATATGCATTGATTCCATATACCTTATTCTCTAAGATAAGGCAATGTTATCTATTTTAATTTGATTTAAGTGCTACAAAAGGAGCTGGTCAAATGTTTTTTAGAAGTTTTTCTCAGGAAATCATTAGGCTGGGCTGAAGCAGGAACAATCTGAGAGTATGACAGGTTAGTGCTTTTCGTGTGGCTGTAAGGAAGATGGGGAAGAGTTGGGTCAACAGTAACATTTGAAGATAAAGATTTCCCATTTGACTCAAAGCTGAATTTATAGAAAAAGAAGTGTTTTCATCCATGCTGTAATGAGACTGGCACAGCAGAATTTATTTCGTGCCTCAGGGATCAGGTTGCAACAGGCTTTGGAGAGGCCAGACAGCTGATATAAACTAATGCAGTCTCCACAGAAGTGCCTCAGTCTGACTGACATGGGGGATTTCAAACACATTTTCCATCAGGCCTGTTCCCTTTGCTAATGCTCCCATGGTGGAGTGAAACACTGTTTTCCCCCCACGGAAGTACAGCAAGAACTTTCCACCCTCTGAAAAGGGTCTGCTCTTGTGACTGGCTGTCTCTGCCTGACTGCAATCAGGACACCGTTTCAAAGGAGGAAAAAACACCACCCGCTCTGCAAGAGTGAAATGATGGGAAGAAGAGTGGCACAGTGACATTACTTACTGCAGCAGCAAGCAATGAACTCCATGACAGAGTTCACTCAGCCAGGTCTTCCAGAAATTTTCTACATCTGTACTATTCATTGCTAGTATCTGTATTGTCTGCTTGATTTTGTCATGGGTTTGTTCATAACATATGAATTCCTGCTACTTCTACATCCATTGTTTTTAATTTAGTCTAATTAAGTAGCTGTTATCTCATGCTGTTTTTGGGGTTTCCAAAACAGAAAAATGCATTAGCGATATGTCTTATGATTATTTGAGAGATGCCTAAGTTGCAAACAAGATCATATGCCAAAGTCAATAGTATGGATTTTATTTAACAGCAGATGTGTGACAGAGAGATAGAAAGAAACAGAAAAAAAGAAAAGGGAGGAGAGAGAAAGAAAGTGAGAGAGAGAGACAGATTGAGTAGAAATATAGCCACTCTCTCTGTGAATCTGTCAATGCTCCTATATTTCTCTTCGCTTTGAGTTTCTCAGGGGTGGAAGTCTTACAAAACACTGAGTTCAATGGATTAACATCTGTTCAATGGATTAATATCTGGTATATATGTATATGTATATATCCAGCACCTCCCTGTATGTACCAGGGGTAGTTTTACACTGTCTTTTGCTACAAACTCTGGATCTTTTGCAACTCTTCAGATTGCATCAGTCCTCTGGTGGAAGACCATAGAAATGAGCTTTGGGCCTGCCTGTGGTCTTTGGTAGTTTATGCCCTCTTCTACTGCCTCTCATATTAGTGTCCTGCATGAATGTGACCTCCTCAGGGGTGGAGAGTTTTACAGCTGAGCCAGTTTGTGTAAGGGAGGACAACCGGCATAATGAAAAACGCTATCCAGACGCCACAGCATCTGCTTGTAGGCTGTGGTTCACCTCTTTTGTCTTAAGCAGATCAGAAGTTTTGCTATCACACCCCCAAAATATCAGCTCCCCCATACTGGCTGGGGGCAACGTGAACAAACTTGGCCTCAGAAGATGAGTCTCTGTGCTATGGCCTTCACCTGTCAAACCCAGACAGAGCTGATTTTCCGCACAGCTGCTGGGTTTTGCTTTCTTTGTGGATACATTCTTCTCCGCCAACCTTGTTTACTGCTCCTTAGACCTAAGATAATTGGACAATAGTGGCTTAACTCACAGTCCAAATTTCCATCTACAGCCATCTTCAAGAGTGAGAGGAGGATGGCTTCAGTGGTCACAAGTGAGCAGTTGCTTCTTTACACAGTTTGCTACAGTGAACAAAGTCTTTTGGTGACTTTAACAATGTTTGAGCCAACAACTTTTCAGTCTCTCACAATATGACAGTAATGCTGTTCCCCCAATAGCTAAGCTGTTCATCATCTGCAACACGTTTCTCCTTCTACAGCACTACTGTCTCCCATGTAATGCAGTCCCCCAAGGCATAAAACAAAACTCTGGATGTACTCTCACTACTGTACCAGATCAAATATTTCATTTTCCTTACAGGATTCAAAGACATACATTGGATTTCTTTCAAGACAGAATTTTCCTCACTAGTGGTACTCTTTCACAAATAATTGTTGTATACCCTTTAAATTCACATCAACACATGGATGTCTTTTAGTTTTTAGCTATTATCATAGATTTAGAGCTTTTCAGTGCCTTTACTAAAATACTATTTATGTTCAGAGACATCAAGACTCTTGATATTATGCTCTACTCCAAGGCACTTGTTTGCCTAGATAAAGTAATTTGCTTTGACAAATCTGTGATACATAGAATTAAATTCTCTGACAAGATAAAGGATTTTTATTAATCCTAGGTTGTCTTTTTATTATTCTTAAGATTTGCGACTAATGTTAACTGTTTGTCAAATACGGTTGACATTGCATATTAAACTTATTAACAGCATGTGACGTACTCTTCAGGGAAGAATTTAATTTTTTCCTGTGGTATTTGTTTTCCAGATGTTCCTGTTTTGTTCTTTCTGCTTCTTCCTAGTAGGTAAGAGAAGAACTGCCAAAAAATCAGAGGAAAAGACAAACAGTAACTATAGGAAGGAAAATGAGCATTTTCATAGCTTTACCCTATACCACAGAGATATTTTTTCATTTCTGTTTGCCAGGAGTTTTCCAAAGGTTCCCATGGATTCAGCACAGAGTAGTATTCCTGAAACTACCTTTACCATCATAGTTCTAGAACCTGTTTCATTATTCATGGGGCAAAATAGCAAGTAATTTATAATGGTCAGCATGGGTAACAGTATGGGTAACCTTAGAGACGCAATTTTACTGTAATTTACTCACCAGTCATGGTGAGGGAAGACACAACAAAAGTACTGGGATGAAATTAATTCCTGGATATGAAAATTTACTTGAAATTTCTCATCTATGCATTTGTTTTGATTTAAATCATGACAATTTTTTTTCAGGTTTTTGATCAATAGCCATGGATATTGGTCTCGGAAATTCATATAATTAAACACAAGAAAAAAGAATATATTTATGCATATTTTACCACCCTCCATTAAAGCTAAGAGATAAAATGACTAATAGCAACCAGCTGTCCATAAACAAAATTTTAAAACTAACTAACTCCTCACTGAAATATCATTGTGCATCCAGACTCTAAACAAAACATCTTATTATGGAGACATTTGTCATTTGTATGTGGTAGGCTTTGTTTATTTTGCATCTACAAGACAATCAAAGAGAGTACACATCCCATGTTAACCCAAAAAATTAAATTTGCCAGTAGTGGGAGGAGATAGGAGAATGATTTGAGACATCTGTGAGTAACTACAGGTTCTATACCTTGTGATTGACTGGATTAGACATCAAATCTTTTGCCTTCTTTTTTCTAGCTTTAAGTTGTAAAATTTCCAAGAATTGTACAAACAAGTATGATAATTACCCAAGCATATAATACTATGCTGTTTCAAGCCAGTAAACAACTGGTATAAGATTTTGAAGCCATGTCTTCTCTCTGCTGTCTCTTTTTAGACACAATTTTTGCTTTACACATATTATTTTAAAAAATCTAAAAGCCTTTATTAAGATTTCTGTATTTGTTGCACCTTACATCGTAAATAAATTGTAGATTCTAGTAAATTCTTTAGATAGCTCTACTGAGTTGTGTAAACTGAAGTGCTCAGTGTAAGCTAAGGAATCAAATGAAGCCAGACTGGATGTTAGAGTAATTTGAAAAAGCTGATCTCCTTTCTGACCCCAAAACAGGTTTAATGATTTGGGAAGGAAATAAATTGCTGGGGCAAAAAAGCAATCAAAAAAACAACCACAAAAGACAAACAAACAAAATCCCTCACAAAATCAAACAAAATATCAACAAAACAAAACAAAACAAACAAAAAAAAAAACAAATCTAAACAATTCCAAGAGAAATAGCCATTTGCAATGCATATATGTTGTAGAAGTATCAGTGTGGTATATCATAAAAAGATCTTCACAGTTCTCTGGTAGGATGGGTGACTGCACCCGCAGAACCTGGACTTTTGGCTGTGGCCCTGCTGGTACCATCTAAACTCTTACTGGGTGCTTTCCTGTGACCTGTGTCAAGCTTTAATATACCTTAATTTTTCATTTGTTTGGGAAAGAATATTAATCTACTGGCAAGCAGAAGATCAGATTTATTTCGGCTTTTATTCTATAAATATTCGTTGAATATAGAAGATGAATGAAGCTTGTTTAAGAAGTCCTGATGATTTTTTTCTCATTAAGCATGTAATAGAAGTTCTTTGCAGACAATATCTCTCTTTTAAATTAAACTCATTCCTTATTTAACCTTATATATTATTATCTAGATCTATTTAATTTTTTTGAAAAGCTTAAAATTTGCTGTATGTATTTGGTTTATTTTTCATGTGAATACTTCAGGTACTTTGTCTTAGACAGAAGTATGTCCAGCAATATAGCAAGGTGAAATGATATATGGTATTGCACCTCTCATGGATATGATATTTAGAGAAATACACATAATAAAACATATTCAATAAATCATTAAATTCAATTCACGAGCAATTCCTCACAAGACCAGTAAGGTGATGAAGGTGACATTATCTACTTACTCTTACTTTTATTGACTCGTAAGGGACAACATATTTCTAATGTCTCAGTATATACGTTGATGAATCCAGTGGCTTTTAATTAAGTGCTTTGTTCTCTGTGAACTCCATACCTGTGTCAAGCTAATACAAAGACTGATTGAGTAGCGTTCAAAATTGTTGCTACAAGTGGCCTTTAAAGGTTATGAAGATGTTATGCTTAACCCCAAGCTCAGAATAAATCTGAAAGTAATTATAAAATGTTTTAAAAAATATTCAGCCCCCATTTCTACCATTGTTCAGAGAAAGACTCGCTTCCTACAATGAAGAGAGGGCTCACAGGTAATCATTCATTGACAGCTCAGAATAGGACTGAGAAATGGGTAGCAAAACAACATAGACCACTTTATCCAGGGAGAAAAATCAACAGTATTAAGAATAAATCACATCTCAGGTGGTACATACCTTAATTTTTCTTTTCAGAATTCAGATTAGAAATCTTTAAAACCTCTGAGGAAAATGTTTGTGAGGAATGTCACCCAACCTCTTGCTAAGGGTGTTTGAATTTTTTAATCCTGTCCAGCAAATTTTTGAATATCTCTAACAGAATGGTTTATTCTAAATTAAAATTAATTAATCTCTGTAAAATTTGGCATTTTATCTCACTCAAAAATAAAAGCATTAACTGCTTTTTATTTTTCCTTTCATCTGATCTATAGTCATTCTCTTAAATACTGTATACTGATTAATTTAATGAAATGCTTCAACATATTATAATTAAGTAACTAAGTATGATTATTCAGAAAACATTTGGACTTGTCACATTAGGCTGCAATGTAATATAAGCTGTTCTTCTTGAGCTTACTGCAACATTGTTATTCCTAGTGAGAAACACCTTAATTTGTTAAGAGTGACAATGAGATACATATTGTATTTCTATGGCTTCTACAGCATTGCATAAATTCACCATCTCTTAAAATATTAAATTGTGATAATTTCAGATTATGCATTGACTGCCTTGAAAACAGAGGGGACCTATGGACAGACCTTGAATGATTAGAGGGCTGGACAATCACCAGCCATGAAGTGGAACAAGGGCAAGTGCCAGATTCTGTACCTGGAATGGGGCAATCCTGGATTTACAAACAGGCTGGGAGATTAGAGGTTGGAAAGCAGTACCATGGAAAGCAACTTGGGGGTCTTGGTCTGTGGCAAGTTGAACATGACCCAACAGTGCCCTGGCAGCCAGGAAGGCCACCTGTGTCCTGGGGTGCATCAGGCACAGCATCACAGCGGGGCAAGGGAAGGGATTGTCCCACTCTGCTCTGGCCTGGGGCGGCCTCACCTCCGGTGCTGGGGGCAGTTCTGGGTACCACAATATAAGGAGGACATTGAGCTGTTAAAGAGCATCCAAAGCAGGTCAGCAAAGATGGAGAAGGGCCCAGAGGTGAAGCCTTAAGAGAAATGGCTGAGGTCACTTAGTCTATTCAGCCTGCAGAAGAGGAGATTGATGGGAGACCTCATTGCTTTCTCATGAGGGGAAGAGGAGGGGCATACACTGACCTCTTCTCTCTGGCTACCAGTAATACCAACAATCTTCGTTCAAACACTGGAACAGTCTCCTGAGGGAACTGGTCGCAGCACCGAGTTTGCCAGAGTTCAAGAAGTGTTTGGAGAATGCTCTCAGGCACATGGTATGACTCTTGGGACTGTTCTGTGTGGGGCCAGGAGTTGGACTTTAATGATCCTTGTGAATCCCTTCCATCTCAGGGTATTCGCTGGTTCTATGATTCTTTGAAAACAGACAGAAGTGGCATCATTTCAGAATAGAATAGACTAGAATAGAGTAGAAATTCAGCTGGAAAAGACGTAGAATAATAATTTTGTATGACTGATTGTTCTCTTCAGGGCCAGCTATAAAATAGTGTTATTAAGGTCTCTCCAAATACCTCTAGAACACTGACAGCCTTGGAGGGTTTTCTCATCGTCCAGATTTTTTCTCTTGAGTTCCAAGAGGAGTTCCCTGTTTAGCCAAACTGCTCTTTTGTCCCACTTTTCCCCCGTGGTGGAATTGCCCACACCTGACCTTTTAAAATTGGTTCTTAGACAATCTCCAGGACTCATAGACTCCTCAGTCGTCAAAAGCAGATTCTCAGTATTCAGTGCTAAGGAGGTTCCCGACTGGTTTAAAATTTGCTGTCTTGAAATCTAGGGGATTGAAATCTGTTGACATTTGTAATCATTACACCAAAAATTCTAAACTCAACCACTTCAAGATAGCTGTGACAAAGCCAGCCACCTACCACTGAATTTCACACAAGTCCTCTATCCACAAATTAGAAATCCAGGAGTGCATCTTTCCTAGTTGACTCCTTGAGCACTTGTGACCAGAAATTATCTCCTACAAATTTCACACATTTCCCAAGCTTGCTTGTCACAGCAGTACAGTTGTTCCTGTTTCCCAGTCTGGGAAATTGAAATTTGCCGTAGGGGCAAGGCTTGCTGATCTCTCTTAATTTCCTATAGAATATCTCAACTATGTGCTATCATCCAGGCTTGGCCATTGGTAATAGACACCCACTGCAACATCTCCTTTGTTTTTCATCCCTTTTTTTCATACAGTGCTACTCCTCCACTCTGCCTGCCCTGCCTATCCCTTCTGAACAGCCTGTAGCCCTCCATGCCAGCACTCTAGTCGTGCAACTCATTACACCAAGTCTCACTAATATCAATGATATCACAGTTCTGGGAACTAAGCTATTAGTCATCTGGCAGAGAACTTGCTGTGTGAATTCTGAAAAAAAAAATTTAATGAAAGAGTGATGACTAAGTTTTACTTAAGCAGATAAGTGTAATGCCCAAGCCAGTTCCTCGACTTAAGATTCTGTAAAGGTGTATAATCTTTGTTCTACTCTCTCCACCAATTATGAAAGTAAATGCTAATGATTATTTATCTTGAATAGAGGACTGAGATACAAATCTTGTTGGAATTCAGTGGGGTTTACAGATAGTTAAGAATCCAAATGCCAAAGTCTAAGAAGTCCCTATTGATTCCAATAGGATGTGACTTGGGCCCTACAGCCAAAATCTCATGTACTTGGGTAACAATTACAATATTTTAAAGCATAATGTAAGTTAGAAAAATTGTTTAAAATTTCCTTGAATTATTCCTTTGTAAAACCTTAGAAACTATGAAACTTTGCTAGAGAATAAACAAAATACAATAAAAAAGTAATAAATTTTTCTGGTTTTTAAGGGATTTTCTGTGGGGTTTATAAACCTAAATTTTTACTAAGTTATCAGCTGGTGTAAACTGCATTACTGATGCAATTTGGCATACACTGAATGTATCTGAGCTATGGGTGAGAGCTGTTGAAAAATTCAGTGTCACATAGACGGCAATCGTTAGAAGTTGTTTTGGAAAAATCAGGTGGCATGAACAACGAAGAATATCCTGGTTATCCAAGAACACATTTCAGTGGTTGTATGAATCAGGCATATGAATTATTTCCACAGTGGGTCAGAATACTTCTCTCTGTTTATGTCTAACCTGGACAATGTAACCATATCTCCAGCTTCTGTAATCTGCAATGAAAGTGCAAGAGAATGACCTCATGCCAGCATTTTTTGTACATTCTATGCTGAACCATCTCAAATATCATGCATCTTTTATCTCTTTAACTGTAGAAAAACTCATGATGGTATTTAAAATCACCATCCCATTATTATGCCTCATTCCCAAACTATCATCTTTAACCTGTCTTGGTTGTAGAATGACAACTGTTTTCTATTTAAAACTTTGACTGCTTCCATGGATTTCAGACGACCGATGGCTTCTCTTCATGTGAAGATTTTAAGATCACAAACATCTGAATCTATTTTTTCTTTTGGACGCATAAGAACAGCAGTACTGAAAATACTGCTAAAGGTCTTATATTTCTGTATAATAGATGGGAGCTAAAGTATGGTCCATTGGTCATGGAATGATCGTGACTGTAGTCCTTCATTCCTCACACTGGAGGGTAAAAGATGAATTGGAAAGGAAAATGCATTGCTTTCATGCTATCTGAATTTGTTGTGTGATAGACTTCTAGTTCAGGGAGCTGGGGTTAAAAAAGTTTATTTGATTACATTCTTCCCAAATACCCCCAAAATAAAATGTGGCTCTGTGTGCTTGTTCCAAATAATATCTGTATATTTAAAGCAAAGTTATTTCCAAAATACAGCTTTTAAGATTACTTTTGAGATTTAATTCTGTGGACTTTCAGTACAGGAAATTTTTTTTTTCAAATATTTCTGTAGATTTAATTTAATTTTACAGTATCCATTTGGATGACAGTATCATTCATTCTTGCAGGGAGAGACAAAGGTTTGCACAATAAAAATAGATACATTTCAATTTGATTTTTATATAAGCTGAAGGGGCAAAAAGAATAGGCATTGCAGAATAAATAAGTAGTACATGTTTAAACAAACTCAGTTGTTTCCAGGAGGAAACTACAGCAAATACAATCATCATTAGGCTGTTGAATTTACTATACACCTTACTCATGTATTCACCTGGAGCCTGATTTTCATCTTATTTTTGGCTGTGTGAGATGATAAATCTGTTACCTTTTTCAACCACATATAACACAGAAGGAAGAACTAAGTTGCTTTTTTGAGGTGTGCTTTTATGTGTAACAGAAGGGAATAAATGGCTAAAGAATGAGAAGTTCTACATATCCTATTTCCAGAGTCGTGCTGGCCATTATATTTGGCTAGGTATACAAATATGAGCAAACTAAGATCCAAGTGGGATAAATAATCATCAAATAACAGTACTCTATAGATAATTTTTTATTGATAACTTTTTTCAGTCCCAGATCATGTTGGACAGATCGATAGTCCTTTCGTGCAATAATTTTTGCAACTGGTCAGGAAAGAATGTATACTATCTGGAGACTCCTGTGTGGTGGCACAGCACGAGCCAGGTAATGCATCCTCTTGGTTTTCATTAGTAAGAAAATGATCAGAAGGTCAAGGGAGGTGATCTTTCCTTCTATTCAGTACTGGTAAGACACATCTGGGGAACCATGTCCAGCTCTGTGCTGCCCAGTACAAACTCCTGGACTTAGTGGAGAGAAGCCCATGCCAGGAACACAAATATGATGAAGGAATTTGTACATTTCTTTCTTTGAAAGAAAGAAAGGGACTGGTTCAGCCTAGAGAAGAGATGGGATATTATCAATTTGAGTAAATACCTAAAGACAGAGTGCAAAAGATAAAACCAGGCTCTTTCCAGTGGTGGTGTGACAGTGGTCACAAAATAAAAGGCTCTAAAGTCCGTCTGAATAAAAGAAAAATAAAATATTTTTACAGAAAATGATCAGAGTGGAACAGTTTGCCTATACAGAGATTTTGGAATCTCCATCCCTGGAGAAATCAAGGCCCAGCTGACAACAGACTTGGGCAATATGCTTGTGGTTGAGTAAGGGGCTGAACTACATGACATTCTAAAGAGCCATTCTGTGATCTCATGAATATGAGGGTCAGCTGGCATTACTCATGCAAAAGTGAGAAGTGATTATCTGGGTGCGTTGTGCAGTCAGACTGCTTTCTGGTACAGAAAGTGTCAGAGATGTGCTGAAGTTTGCAGGATAGGGAGGAGAATTTAAAAAAAAAGGAAAAAAAAAACATGTAAAGAAGAACTAAAACTCTGAGAGTTTCCTAGGGAGGGATATCCACTGACAAAGTTTTTGCACTACAGAGGCTGTTCATCTGCAGGCTTTGTTGAGTTTTCTTTTACTAATTTACAAGATTTAATTATGATAATAGCATGAGGAACATCTAAAAGAGAAAACAAAACAAATAGTAAAGAAACTAGGAAAGATAGTCATTATGAATTTTTTCATAGTCTTTGACAGTGAAGAACTCAAATAATACATAACAAACACCCCAGGAGATAATGGATACTTTTTATTTTAGTTCTGGTATTTTTATTAAAAAGTTGGGGAGTGTCAAGTGAAATAGATGCCTCCTGTAAAATTAAGAAGTTTTATAATGTGCCATATAATTTTGAGAATGTCTGTGTAAGTGCCTGAATGATCGAAATTGAGATGCTCCTGAAAAATACAACACAAAGATACTGTGTCTTTCCAATCATGCTACATTCTGGATTTTTATGATCTTTTTTTTGGCAAAAGGAAGATCCATGGACTTGGGGATTTTTTTTCTGTGTTTTGAGCTAAAGAAATATTACACATTTAAGTAATTATGAAATTAATTTTTTGAACTTTGTGAAAGTGACTTTCACACTGCTTTCCCATTTAGACTGAGTAACATTAAGGGTTTTCTCAGTTAGAAAATGTCCTTGGTTTGTTTTTATCTTCTCTGCCTATGGAAAATACACTAATTGTTAAAAAAACCACTTATTCTCTTGCTTTCTTCTCTTGGATCAAATTCTTTCCATGAACGGGTTCAGTACTACTGCCAGTATTGAAGTCATGCACCAGTCGAATCATCAGGGTGGGAAGGGATGGAAACCTAGGCTGACATTTGTATTCAGTCTGTGTGCAGCTTTCCCATGTGTAAATGAAAATTTTACTTTTCTCAACACATTTATGGCATTTTTAAGTTACACATCCTAATTCACGAGTCTGCTTCTTTGTGAGGTCTGGGACAATTGTCCACAAAAAAAGGTTCTGATGCTCATTACAAACTGATATACAGTGTGCTTGCTGTTTGTGTTTCTGGTCCAACAAATCTAGTCCAACACTCTAGTCCAAATCTAGTCCAACACTTTGTTGTAAATGTCAAATATCAACAGGTGAAATATATCAGCTTGCATTTACTTTGTTCTGTTTCACACCCTTTAGGCAGAGCTTGTGGTGACCCTTCTGAGCTGAGTTTCAGGCCTGCTCTAGAGGCAGACATCACAACCATATGTGATTTGTTGGTCCTTTAACTATAGGAGGTAGAAATAAACAACAGATGCTACAGTAGGGTAGGAAGAATGGGTTAAAATAATCCTTGCTCTTTAAAGAGACAGAGTTCCCTGATCTCAAGGGTATGAATAATCAGAATAACCCAACTATTTTTGAGCAACAAGGAGAAGATACTGCAGGCAGCTGTAGTCTTGTGATATATCTCCACACGCCAGCAGTGTGCACTCTTAAGCATGTGTTAACAAGACTTGTTTGAAGAGGTACTTAATGTTAGCATCAGCAGAGTTGGAAGGGCTAATGAAAAAAATGAAAACATCATGTATTTCATTTGATTTGGCTATTGTTCCCTCAAAACGGCTTAAATTTGCATCTTTACAAACATATAACTACACCACTATATCCCAGCACTCTCCAGGAATGCAGAAGTTGTTTGAAAAAATGTAGAAGCAGCTAGCCTTCTGAGAAAGAAAGAGCCAGCCTCCTCTCTCCACATTCCCTCCCCCCCCATTTCAGTAGTTTATGATGAAAATGCAGGAAATAATTTTCATTTACTTTTAGTTTATTTCGCTAGAATATGTAGTCTACTTTAAATTACTGTGATTACAGTGCTAAGTTTAACATGCTTTTAAGTGTTGTTAGGAAAGTGATACTAGATACACTTGATGAATAGGTGTTAATGTGTGCAGTGTGTAAATCACAGGTTATTATTCGGCTGCAGAGTCATTACCTCTTTTCAATGTGAATATGAAATAATCTAAATCAGGGAACTAGAATATCACATCTCGTGAAGGATCAGCGCTGTGTCCCTTGAACATCCACTTGGGACTATATCAGGTAACTTAACTATCAGGGAGATTCACTGAAGCTAAAAAGATTAGTACAGCTAGCAGATTCAATTTCAAAAAATACTTACGTCCACACAGATTGATTAGGGTCGTAGGATATTTTTACAGGGTATGATTAATTCTAGTGTATTTCTTATAAGGAAAGATTATACTATATTTTCTAGCATATTCTTTCTGATTATGCATGGAAATGTATCTCAGTGACCCTCAGACTACTAGTAGACTCATTTATCTCACAGCTAGAGATAAAAATTTATTAAGATGCAGTAGAGTGAAATATATGAACACTTGGAAGAAATAGAATTACATTAAGTTTCACAGTCAATCTAAATCTGTAGCTGACAGTGAAAAGGTGTTGTATTCTGAAGTTACCTCTGTCTTTAAGTCATACTCCACAGGGGCGACATGAGATTGACACAAGACTCTGCAAATTTCGTGAAATCAGTTTTGACCTTTACGCTTGCAGTGCAGCACGATGTTTGCATTCTAAGGACTCCAAAGGGAAAACAGGAATATCTGAACAGAGACTTTGAGTTTTGAGTGCAAGACTCAGCTTATTTTCTGAGTCAGCTGAACAATGTGTTAGAGTCCTTTGATGTTGTGATGTAGCATACATGAACCCACATCTTTTCAATCCTCTGGAAAGCATGTACCCACCCACATCTATCTAAGTGCAATGCAAAACAAACAAAAAGCTCCTACCCCAAACAATCTTGAGTCTGCTTGTGAAAGCTGGAAACAAACCAGCTCCTTCTAATCATTAGTTTTCATATGTACCAAACACATAAATCTTACATGTTGGCCTTTTTACAGACAATTGTTTTATTCAGTAAAATTTCATTTCTACCTGATGTGGGAACATTTTTTTTTTAAACTACCTTTTAATACTTTTAATGGAAGTGGGCTACCACCTTCACTGGCACAGGTAAGAGCAGTGCTGTCAGAGGCAGCAGGTTTGGTTAACATATGACAAGCAGCTTGCTCACTGCTATCTTCCATGTCCCACAGCCCCAGTCAAACTGAGTCAAAGCTCTGCTGATTTTGTCAAAAGGCCACATAGCAATACAAAAACTTCTTAAGCACTGCAAGAGCTGGTCCATATTGACTTCTCATTCATCTTGGAAGTGCCTCCACAGA
This sequence comes from Irena cyanogastra, assembly GCA_013397155.1. Taxonomy (NCBI): domain Eukaryota; kingdom Metazoa; phylum Chordata; class Aves; order Passeriformes; family Irenidae; genus Irena; species Irena cyanogastra. The sequence continues at coordinate 31,692 of VWZV01011961.1, read as the reverse complement.
TCTACAGCTGGTATTAATCAACATACCTGCACTGACTTAAAAATAAAATTTAGTTATACTAGTTAAAGTTACACATCTACTGTTACTTTATAGGAGCTGGCTTAGCACTAGCAAGTTTTTATGATTAGATGTATCAACTTTTAATGATACTGTCTTAACCTTCAACTAAAATTTAGAGGTTAAAAAAAAAATAGTAAACCAGGTTTCCCCACCATGTTTCCTGAGTTTCAATATGTTTTTCCTTGACCAAAAATCTTTTTCAATAAGCTAAAATTAATTGCTAGTTTAAAAAAATCGCATCATGTCATACATCCTAGAGAAAAAGCTGAACTTACAGTCTACCTAGCCTTTAAAGTCACTTGCAGGCCTCCTTTCTCTGTCAGTACTACAAAAATAATTATGGCATCCCGACAGGGCCTTCACATCCAAAGGATGGGGTTTGGATGTCATTCTCCAGTGATAATTTGGATAGTTTTTCTTGAATGCCAATTTGCTTCTTTAGAAATCCAGAAGTTTATTTAAGAATTTAGGTGCTTTTAACCCTATAATTAATAGAAATATATGTCAGCAATAAAAATCCATGAAATTATTTGTTTTCAGAGATTATTTGCACATACCACTATTGCATCTGCCGTCATTTCTAAAATAAACTTCATGCTTCATGCACTGTTTGAAAACAATAGTGAGCTTCTGTGATGACAGTACTGTACACATACAGTGTAATTCCTTGGAAGGTTCTTCTTGAGAAATCAGTTTGTTGTAAACTTATTTCTGGAAAATGAGCAAAAGCAAGTAATAAGTGGTCAGACCATGTGTTTATGATGTATATTTTCAATAGCTGGGTACTTGGAACAGTGTGTTTAAGAACTTAGATACTATCTTTCTATCCAGCATTAATGAAATATATTTTTAATTAGTGTAAGCCATGAGTCATGCAAAAAATGTAAGGTAACATATGCAAATGAATTAACACTGTTTTTTTTTTCTCACCTTTCCTTCCCAAGTTCTCTTTCATATTTTCTCTCTCCATACAAATATAATAGAGTAATCAATCATATGATATTTTGCTTTTGACAGTTTTAGCCTCTTGAATACATTTATATTATAAGCCTCCTAATGCCATATCCTTTGTCTTGCTATATCTTGCCCAGTGTACCATCTACTATTCACCTCAAACAGCATTCCATAGCCACTCAAAAATGATTATCTGTCTGAAAGATCAATAAAATGATGGTCTATTAATAACACACATTATAAGGGGCATGCCAACATGACTGTCATATTCTCTGGTGTGAGAGCTGTCTTAACATAGAAAAAGCTGTCAGAAACCCATTAGAAATAAATCATTCTGACACCGTCATTCTGCTTTTTTAATAGCGGGGTGTCAGCACCTCAATATTTTCTTGTTCTGATAGATGGAAGGGGTGGGGAATAAAGTCCTCTATCACTACCTAAAGACTTTCAAAGCTTGAGTTCTGGTGTGGCACAAAACAGAAACAGCAGATTTGCTGAAGTCACTGTTACAGACTAGTGGTGCCAACACACTGGTGTGCGGAGCATTTGAAAGTATGTCTACTTAATTACAATGAGGGACTCCTGAAAACATTTACATCGGAATAAAACCAATAATTACTGACCAGAATCGTTTCAATTTAAATTAATCCCATTCCCTGGGTGTTATATGTTTCCTCATAGAACATGGTGGCACAGGATCATATTGCATCTTGTGTAAGAAAAGGTCATCTGACCCTAATGACTATACACCCTGATATAAGTAAAAAATCCAGCTCCCTGCAATCTGCACCTCTGTCATCCATTTCATGGGATGATACAACTGAAGAGTTATGATTTCCTGGTTTGCTCTGAATATACAATACACAGGTCTGCTCTGAATATTACACGAGTCTCACAGTGGTCAGCTGCAATCAAGAGTGTGGGGTTATTGAACAAAGCACTTAACAAGTGATCCAGGTTGCTCTTTAAAATAAGTAGTATAGGTAAAGAAGAAACTAGGGAAAGTAATTGCAGTATTTTCAGTCATTGTCGGGGTTATATTTCACAGTCAATGATGGTTACTTTCAATTTGCAGACTGATTTTCCACTTTTTGCATTGTTTTTCAAGACTGAATGAGGCAATCCTTTTGGAAGAAATCCTGCCAGTCAGCAGGATCTGTTTATTTAGCTTATTCTCAGACAAGGAATACACAGGAAAGAAATTATTTTTGTTTGGGTCTTTATATAGCAGAAGCTTACAAGCATTAGCTTGTACATAGCTGAATCTATGACTGCTATAGGTGAATTTATGCTCTTTCATTCCTGTGGGAGAAAGCTCCAGAGGCCTTTTTGTGAGAGAAAGAAACAGGTACAGAATATGGTGTGAGATAACAACACCTGCAACTTAGGTGTCGATCTGTCGTGCTAGGTAAACGTGTTTGAAAATTCCTGACCACAACCTGAAGAGAGAAGATAAAACAAAACTGGTTCCAATTTGTGCAGGAAAGTATCAAGTAACTGTGCCACATAACTTGGGCCATGGTGCTGTCCTCTCCCTACTTTTGCTAAACTTCTACATGGAATTTTCAAGGACTCAAGTCAATTTGTTTGAAGATTGGAGTGGAACTGAGGTTCCAAACACTGTTGGAGATTTGAGTTCAATAAGTTTTGAATGGAATGAATAAAGTAATTTGTTTTTACTGGTAGAATTCTGTGCAGAATTAACTGCTTTTAAACTTTTACCAGTAGACAAGTGACAGTTTCAACTGGTACTTCTTGTGACGTGGAAGAAGTGACCAAACCCCTAACTGAGACACAAGACAATTGAAACACAGAAGAAAATGATACATTAGTATCCATGTGCAGAAAACAGGACAGTTTACATAGTAATTAGCAATCATAGATGTTAGTGAAATAATAATAACTAGAATTCTGGAAAACCTTCGAATTCAAAGGTTTTGATAGATCATTTGGTGAAACATGGACTTTCAGGGAGTTTAGACTCCCTAGTTCTTGCCTAGCTGCTAACTAGTTGTTATCCTGTCTCTCAGCTGTGGTGTGGATGAGACACAATTTCTCATTGGGGTGCGGTGGCTTCTCTCCAGTTTCTGAAGCTGACATGTTAGACCTGGTTGGGAGCTGGCAGATAGGTGTGCGCATTTTCTCAGACCATGAAGCAGAGAAAACCCTGTAACAATGCACAAAGGCAGGTCAAATTTACCCCTTGCTGTAACGATAAGCAAAAGGGGGATGGCTTAATGCTATGCAAGCTTAATTTTGAATTCATAGCCAGCCTTCTCTGGTGTGCATATTTTTGTTTTCTCTCAGCAGAAATAAACAATATATTCTATGATACCACAAACCAGTTGATGTTAACCATGGTTTGTTACCTTTTTATATGTTTAAACAGAGTTTAAAATAACCTTTAAATTTACATATTTGACACAAATTTTGGGAACATAAGACTAATTTCAGAAGTTAATAACTAGTTAACATTTCTGATTTTATCGTGTCTTAGTGAAACTTTTAAACTTTAAAAGTTCCTTCCTTCCTTCCTTCCTTCCTTCCTTCCTTCCTTCCTTCCTTCCTTCCTTCCTTCCTNTCTGGTGATATGACTTATCTTCCTTCTTTCCTTCCTTCCTTCCTTCCTTCCTTCCTTCCTTCCTTCCTTCCTTTCCTTCCTTCCCTTTCCTTCCTTCCATCTCATTAGTACCATTGGTAAAAAATGGCATGACTGCTATAGCAGATTAAGACCTATAAACTGCTTTTCCCCTTCACTGGCTAGAACTGAATAATAAAATACTGTCGAAGCCTAACTAGTTCAGAACCTTCTCAAGATTATTATTTACATTAACTTCTGATAATTTCTTTTTGTTTTTTTGTTTGTTTTTTACACAGCAGAAAGTATACATGCAGGAAAGGAATTCTGTTTCCGGCAATGAGGACGTCCCCACAGCAGAATCAAATAACTCAGAGTATAGCTAGGAAAGGTAGAAGAAGGGGTGATCTGGCAGATTTTAGATGCAAAAAATACATAGCCTTGAATTTACAAATTTAGAGTTTTTGAAAAATAGTTATCAGCGATTGTATAAAAGCATTTTTCATTAGCAAATAGATTTCGGTTTTGTGCTGAAACACATCTTTCACTCTCTCCAGAACTCCTCTAGACAGGAATGGGACTGATCAAAGTAAAGTACTGCCTAGTTCAAGCAAGACAGTATATTTTGTTATACGCAACCTGGAACGTTGAGCAAATATGGTTTTGTTTATTTTCTTCTAACTTTTGATACTTAAAAAATGTAGAAATATCATAAGACTTCTGTTTTTCAGAGCTATATTACAAGAATAAAACAGGTATATAAGCACCTTTAAGGAATATTAACCTATTCTAGTCCCATGAGAGAAGTACTGCTGGTGACAATTAGGCTGTAATCTCTAAAGAAAATATTGGCTGGCAAAGATAGAAAGGAAAGATGTTAGAAAATTGAGAAGTATATATACTGCCACCAGGGAGCCTGACGAAGGCAATGTGACCAAACTGGCACTGGTCCCTAGGTCATCCAGGCTCTGCTCTCAGGGTCAGGTGAGACCTCCTGAAGAGGTCTTTAACTTTTGATTGAGAGCACTCACAGTTCCTGGATTACACTCTCCTCCCAGACACAGGCAGACACCTTTTTCACATTTGAACCAACAGGCCTTCATCCAGGAAAGTGTGTCAATGGAGGTGGGGCTATGTGGTCTAGCAATTATAAACTCCTTATTATCCTGCAACAGAGGTTTTCAATAAGCAAACATAAAGGGAAAAGGAGTAAGAACTATTGTACGAGATAAGATTATTCTAATTAAATTTAATTAATGTACTCTTATAACACAATATTTAAATTCAAACTAATTTAATAAATACATTAATTATGTTGATTAAATGGAAATTAGTATGGTAATTCACTATGCCCTTCAGTTTCAAGAAAAGTGTTAAGGCTTTTACCAAATGATATACTCAGAATAGAGACTGGGGAATAATATAACTCAGCATTTTCGTCCTCTCAGAATCTTTCACGGTTAATAAGTCCTTTTGTAGGGCAGTTTTTCTTAACCTTTTATTCCAGAAGGTCCACTTCACTTTTAAAAACAATCCATAGATCTCCCCAAGTATTTTTGCTACCTGGAAGGGAATTTAATTAAATGCTTATTTATTATTTAGGTATTAGAAAAGTCTGGGGTTTAGGAAAATGTAGTGTGTTGTGATTAAGAATGACACAGTTAAACTTCCAGATGGTTTAAAAAAAATAACAAAGTAACTGTATATCCATCTTCAGAATCCGTAATATATTTTCAACTTTCTGTCAGCATGAATTTTTTCTTCTTTTTGTATTTATTTCCAGCTCATTCATGAGCTTTTGGGAAGGAGAACTGTTGATTCATGAAACCCTCTTTATGACTGCTAAAAGACTAGGTAGTACTGTTTTAGAGAGTTCTTCTCCAGTCATGAAATTTGTATGTGGGTATGACTCTAAATATTGAATTTGCATGGATTGTTGAGGTAGTAGTTTACTGGAAAGAATGTGTGCTAAGGTTTATTAATCCTGCATTCAAACCAGCCTAGATATTAGGGTCTTCAGTGAGTGACTAAATCCCATTGTCTTAATGATATTTGTGAAGCAGATCTGGTCAATCAGATAATATCTTCTGTAGAAATCTGGCAAATCTGCTTAATCTATGTGCGCTGTGTTTTGCATCTTTCAGTCCTGGGTATTTGCACTACGGTTTCATCCAGCTGTGCATCCAAAACGTGGCCATGGTATTCCAGTATTTCCATACTGGAAATAGGACTGTAAGGCACAAAAAACCTGCACCAGTGGAAGGGTTCATCACTAAGCTGATGATTTTTGACATGCTACCTCTAACTTATACAGTTTGAATTATTTAACCCACAGTATATTGCAGGGACTTGCAGACTGGGGACCATATTCCAGTCCTGAAAAGTGAATGTGTGTCTCATCAGGTGATCCTCACAGAGAGAGAGGACCAAATGGGGCATATAGTTTGTACTTCTCCTGGGTATCTCATGTCTGAGAGCGAAGTGGAAAATACCGAAACTCCCTTCTATACTTTAGTAAAACAGTCTTCTGGTTTCTATAGTAGATGTTACATCGAGCGGAGCAATCACAAAATTAAGGGGCTCTTCGAAGAATCAGAAATCATTCTCTTAGATAGCCTCACTATGTCATGGCTGAGTATTACCAGGATGCTGTGGAAGTGTCTGTGATTGAGACCCACTAGATAAAGGGACCTGGCAGTGGTGTGACATAGCAGAACAGAGCTTCTTGTGCCAGGAAAGCTAACAGGCAGAGCTCTGCAAGATGAAGGCTTGCAGTGTCACCTCAGATACAGGGATCAGAGTCAGGAAAGGGGACCAAGAGCATTCTGCTCATGTTTAATGTCTGTACTGAATCTAATAGATCTGGGTTTTTTCTCCCTGTAGAGTTAGAATTATGTCAGAGAACCCAGAATTTGTTGCACGAATGAATAACAGAAAAATATAAAAAAAAAGTCTCTGACAGTACCAGAAACAATTGTTTTACTGTGGTTTTATAGAACACATATATATATATATACGTGTTCCATAAAACCACTGTGTGTGTGTGTGTGTCTTTATATATATACATTATGGACTTATGGATTGCATGTCAAATACCACATTTTTCTTGAGTTTTATATGGAGATAAAATTTTTTTTCATATATATTTATCATTCTTGTTTAAAAAGTAGATAATGATAATTTTTTAAAGCATATTTTAAGATTAAAAAAATCTCACATATCATTCTTTACAAATGCATCACAATTTTTCTTCCCTTTACTCCCTGTGTTTTGACAGTACTCTTTAGAAAAGCTATGCATTTAAATTTAGCTTCTGTAGTGAGGAATTTTGAATCCATTTCATGAAGATGGATTAATAACATTTGATTTTCTTTATGGTTGCATGTTGTCCTAACACCTTGTACAGCCAGGCTAACTACATTACTTAAAGAAATTGCAGTATTTGTGACAAGAGTCTCATTTTGCAATAAAGGTCTCATTCTTAAGTTCCCCAGTAACCAATAGACTGGTATTTTTAAGTTGCCTTTTCTAATTATTGGCGCAGCCCAGATTTCCAATACAACATAAGAAATCCCAAAGAAAGGGTGTACAAATATGTCTAAACTAATTATGGTAAGCAATTTTGGCATTATGGTAAGCAATTTTGCTGTCAAACCCGATTCCTCATTCCTGCCTTTTGGAAGAGAGCAAGTTAACATGGGTCACTTTGAGACTAAGAGGTAATGTTGAAAAAAACTGCTGAGACGTCTCTGTAGTGATATTATATCATTTTTATAAATGACACGTTAATGCCCTTGGTTAATTAAATATCAAATTTCATTTCTTGTACAGCAGAGAACTATGAAATACGTTATGACTGTTTACTGCACTAGAAAGCACCCACTTATTATCTTTTATTAAGTCTTTTCTGAAGATCTCTTTTTTAGTATTAAAGAAATTTAAATTTAACTTCAGCCTCTAGCAACCTATTGTTGGTGTTGGTAGCTGAACCATCTTTAGCCCACCTATCAGAAAGATTTAAAAGTAATTTGCTCTGACACTAGTTAGCTAAATTCCTCCCATGTCGAACTATGACACCTGGTTAAAGAGGAAAACAACTTAGCCAAGTTGGTCCTTACCTTTTTCCTATCTCTTCCTCCAGTTTCAGATAGGTGGTTTGACACTGTTTTTACTTCACAATATGACAGAAGAAATATTTTAAGAATCATCTGGCATTCTTTTCTTTTGGGATACGTGCCAATTATCAGGATGACTGTTATAAGACTGTTGCAGCATTCTTTTTCCAAAAATTATTGGTCAATAATTTAGACGTTGCGGTGGGGTTCATTAATAACAGGAAATACAATACTTCTTGTTAATTTCATTTATTTCATTTTTAGAGGCTGTACTGAAAATACTCTTCAGTTAAACTGCTAGATTCAGACAGCAAAAGTCATTTTCCAATTATTTTCTTTCATGTGATGATTGTTTCATAAAAGTAATACGAACAACTCGGTCAGTGAGGACCAGAACACGGGACTTTCCAAATCACTGAGTCATACTCGTGTTGGTCTTTTTTCCTTATTAAAACTAATATTCTTTGCTGCACCAGTGACACTGCTTCTATAGGAGGGATTTTTATCTTCTTTTTTTTTTTTTTTTTTTTTTTTTTTTTTTTTTTTTTTTTTTTTTCCTGGGNTTTGTGACCAGGCAGTGCAGTAAATAATTTCTTTTCAGGGATGAAGAGAGAGTATATTATCTGCCAGTCAAGAAAAGACCCTGGAAGATGGACAAAGAAGATCGATAAAACAGAGAATGTGTCATCTCTCTCAACAAATTGCGCAAATCTCAGAAAAAAGCAATTTGTCTTTTCCTTTCACTAGCAAATCTGTGACAGGGATGCTTCCATTCTGTTCTACCACTGGCTGCTGGTTTAATAATTCTTCCAGGAAAATGACATCTGTTCATTTAAACAACCTTTTTCTTTCTTTAAAATGTTTAAAAACCTTTCTCTAAAATCTATTTGCTATGTGGCAATAACCAATCTTCTTTCCTATTTTTATAGAAAGTAGGAAGGACAAAGGCTGGGTAATGTCTCCCCTCTAGGAAAGGGTAAATTCAAGCTTTTTCAATGGTACTTCCGTGACTCAGGACCCTCCAGTTGATTTCAAAAGTAATACTAGAAAACTTTAAAAACTATTTTTTTTTAACTTCTTAGTGATTTGACAGATTTGAGTCAAAACCAGTTTTGTCTTATATCTCACAAGAGTTTAGTTCCCAAAAGTTACTATATTCAAGGATATCTCAGCTGCAGAAGGAAACCTGAAATGATGTCTAAGCTTTGAGCAAATAAGTACAAATTTAAGTCTGATCCTGTGAAGCTAGAGGACAAAGCATAACTCAATTTTTTTTTCATAGCAAAACAATAGGTTTTTTCCACTCAAAACAAGGATACTGTGTTTCTACGGGGTTTTGATTCCAAGTTCTGGACTCGCTTTAGTTTTCAGAATTGTTCTGGAGATTGATTTTATTTCAGAAAAATATAGTGGAAAGAAGACAAGTTGGCATAGAAATACTGGATTATCAAAAAAAAAAAAAAAAATCAGCACAAACAGAATGACAGAGATGCCCCAATTTTTTTTTTTTTAAGAACTGGTAAGCAATACCTAATTTTGAAGAATAATAGTTATTACTAAATCTGTTTTTGTCTGGCTCATGTTCCTCCAGATTCATGTTCCTCCAGATTATGGCTAGTTATGGACAAATCAACCCAGGACTACATGTGGCAAATTGAACATTGCTTAGCTAACACCAGTTGATAATTGTGCCTTTCACAGAATCACAGAATGTGATTGGAAGTGATGAATCAGGTAGACCACAGTGAGTCATCTGGTCCAACCTCCCTGCTCTGCTCAAGCAGGGTCATCCTAGAGCACATTACATAAGGATCATGTCCAGGATTGTGTCCTAAATACTCCAGTGATGGAGAGTCCACAAACTCTCCGGTCTGTTCAGGTGGAAATCCTTATGCATCAGTTTCTGCCCATTACCTCTTTTTCTATTGCTAGGCATCACTGAGAAGAGCTTGGCTCCATTCTCTTGATGCCCTCCTTTCAAATACTTATAAGCATAATTGATCAGGTTCCCTCTTGGTCGTTTTTCTGAAGACTGAAAAGGTCCAGCTCCCTCAACCTCTTCTCATAAGAGGGATGCTCCAGTCCCCTAATCATCTTTATTGCCCTCCAGAGGCCCCATTCCAAGAGTTCCATGTCTCTCTTGTACTGAGGAGTCCAGAGCACAGAACTCCAAATGCAGCCTCACCAGGGCTGAGAAAAGGAGCAGGATCACTTCCCTTGACCTGCTGGCAATGTTTTTTGTAATGCACTCAGGATTCCACTGGCCTTCTTGGCTTCCAGGACAAATTGCTGGCTCATGGACATCTTGTTGTCCACCAGGACCCTCAGGTCCTTCCCCACAGAGCTGCTCCAGCAGGTCACCCCAGCCTGTGCTGTGCCTGGAGTTGCTCCTCCCCAGATGTCCCTCCCTGTATGTGCCTTTGTTGAATTTCAGACAGCTTTTCTCTGCCCAGCTCTCCAGCCTGTTGAGGTCCTTCTGAAGGGCTGCACAGCCCTCTGGTCTATTGACCACTTCTACCAGCTTTGGGTCATCAGTGAACTTGCTGAGGAGGTATCTTCCCTCCACCCAAATCATTGATGGAGAGGGCAAACAACGCTGGGCCCAGTATGGAGCCTTGGGAGACAATACCAGTGACAGACCTCCAACTTGACCCTGTGTCACTGATTGTGACCCTCATTCGGTTTTTATGGTCCACTCATCCAGTCCTCCTGAGTTTGCCTATGAGGGTGCTGTGAGAGACAGTGTCAAAAGCCTTGCTGAAGTCAAGGTAAACAATATCTACTGCTTTCCCTGCATCTATCCTGGCAGTTGTTTCATCATAGGAGGCAATCAGGTTAGTCAAGTGTGATTTATCTTTATTGAATCTGTGTTGATTACTGACCACCTTCTTGCCACCTGTATGGATAAAAACATCCTCCAGAATGAGGTACTCCATCACCTTTACAGGGATTGAGGTGAGGATGACAGACCAGTAGTGCCTTAGGTCCTTCTTCCCATTTTTGAAGGCTGGGGTGACATTTGTTTTCCTTCAGTTCTCAGACATCTCTCCTGGACAAAAACAACCCTTCAAAGATGATTGCGAGTGGCCATCAATGTGGTATCCAGCAGGTCTCTCAGTCTTTCTGCTTGTCTTTATATAGGGGCAGGCTGTTGTCCACACAGGCATCCCTCCTCATCTCTGCAGGCACAGACTGTTAGTCACATTTGCAGACTCCTGATAGTCACATTTGCATCTGTTTTCAGTCTGTTCCCTCCAGAAGTACCATGTAGGATCTGTCCCCTCCAGAAGAACTGGTCAGTAATGGCTTCCACTCATCTTGACCTTTATGGGGTGGTGATGAAAAGATTCTTCACGTTGTCAGGTTTCTTAGTTATCTGTCTCTCATCTCGTACCAATTTAAAATATTCAAATGCCTTATTTCTCTTCTGTCTCTGATTGAGGAACTTATGTGCAACACTAAAAGAAAAAGTTCATCCTCTCAGACACAGAATTATGTAACGGCTTGTAGACCAACTTAAGACTAAACATCTTTTCCTTGGTTGTTGCATTCAGAAAAAACCAATCATGCTAATATTTCTATTCTGATTGTACTTCAGAAGTTGAGGGAGATGTGTTCTGTGTGGTGCAATATTTTGTGTGTATGTGTCTGTGTGTGCGTGTGCATGGGTGTGTGTGTGTTTGTAGGGAGAGAATTCAGTGTTAAAAGGAATACAACATGAAGGAGCTACCTGCAAAATACATGAAACAAAAGAAGAAGACATATTTTAATCATGATACCTAGGAGGACTTTAATTTTTAAGTAGCACAATGCTACACAATTAGTGTGTCAGTTGTAGGATGAATGATGGCGTACTTAGTCCTAGGAAAAAGAAATATTTGTATTTGTTCCTTTTCAGAGGTATTTACAAGGGAGTGGAGACAAGAGGATGGAGTTGGATATGAAGAACATACGGGTCAGCAGTCCCCACAAATGAAAATGGCTTGGAGTTTGGCTGAAAACCCATCAAAATCAATTTATTTTTCAGAGACATAGGCTTTGTAAAATATTAATTAAATTTTTTTATTTATTGAAGAAATAATTTCTCAAGGTTATGGGAACTAGAGAGAAAACAATAATCTAAATTAGTCCTAAAACGAGATTCAAGTTCTTTTGGTGCTTTTAGGGTGCATTTCAATTGGTGTCTGAGACTTTAAACCAAGCACTGTTTCATGTACAACAAAGTTTACCATTTGATTAACTCAGTAATAAATAGACAAAAGAAGTGTTTAAGACCCACAAACATGTCTCTTTTGTGTTATGCCCTGAGGATAATCCAATGGTCTTTTTACTAGTGGTATTTTATACAGCATGAGATTTCTGTTCAATGAGGTTTGAAGTTTTTATTTTAGTATGCTTTGCGAAGTTTTTTATACTTGTGGAAAGTGTAGGCCACTTATGGTCATGTAGCACTGCTGTGCACAACTTCCCAAGGGAGTGCATCAGACTGTGCTGGTTGAAACCACTAGACACTGGCAGCATCGGGCTGTCTTCTGCATTTAAACCCCCTTGCCCACCACATAATCCCTCTCCCAGTCTCTGGGATGTGAAGGACAGGAAAAAATCACATGCAGAAATTAGACGTATGGATCCTGAGATTTTGAGCAGCAGCAGTGTCAAAACGAAGTAAGTGGAATATTTAGCTGTCTCACGGGGATAACATGGTAATATTTTTGTATCGTTTTAGAGCTATTAGTTTTCCTTAGCATCTGTTACTGGACTGCTCCAGCATGCAAAGCCCACAGGCAGATGAACTTCTTGGCTATAATCAGGTTATCACGCAGTAGTGATATTGTAGTATGCACAGTAGTTTGGAAGCTTTCTGCACTATGCAGTCAGTGCCGTGTGGAGAGGAAAAACTTCTGTGACTTGTGAAGCTGCCGCAGAGAAGAGAAATAACTTAAGATAAGTTACCTTTCATAACAGTTGCAAATTTCAAATATACCTAAGCTTTGATCCTGACCCAGATACCAGGTCTTCTTGCACAATTCTTTTAAAATGTGTCCACTTCCATCTCTCCAACGACATAAAAAATCTTGCTGGATTCAGGTAGAGGGAACACAAACTAGCTGGTGTTCTTGAAATAGTTTCCAAAGCATTACGATTTCAGAAGAGATATCTTTTATAATTGCTGAATATTCAGCACATGTCCACATTGTTATGTTGTTCATATATTTGTTCATATATGTTGTTCATATATTTGTTCAAAGGAAGCTTGAGATAGAAATAGTTTAACAGGTCTGTCCAGTAGGAAATTAATCAAATCCCAGCAAATTGTGCAATAACAGAAGCGCTAGTATTCATCAATTTTGTGGTGGATTTTTGAGCTGCAAAACACATCATGCTGCTCTACTGAAAGTAAATAGAGCTGCACGTCTCCAGTGAGCATCTCTGTATGTCTCACTAGCAGAAGATATACTAGTCCACTGACTACTCCCTAAAGAAACGGGAGATTATTTTAGTTAGCATAGTTCGTTTTTTATTAAGCACAATAATTAATAAAGTACCTAGGCTAACATAACAACTCTCAACATCTGTTCCCTAACCTCTACAGTGCAGTAAAACATGAATTACACTAAAGTTAAGCACTATCATCAACACCTGCAGTTCCATACTCTTTTGATACAAAAAACACAACAGCCAGAAAATAATTAAAAATTCAAATAGAAAAATGTAAAGGATACTCTTGTAGATGAGTAATACAGGATAAATCCTCAATGAGACTCTGCTTAGGACAGGTTTAGGACAAATGATGGCAGAAGGTGAGAAAAGAAAGGGAAAGAAAGTGAAGAAAGATTATAATAAAAAAAAATTCATCGTCCTAAAATCTCCCTTTTTTTAAAAAATAAAAAAGTGCAATGCTTGCTTTAAATTTCTCAATGGCTTACCTCCAAATTTCCAAATGGATTTCCTTTTCTATAGTAATGTGAATCAGATCTTTTTCTTGAAAATATTATTTCTTAAATTACTACTCAAATTGGTGTCTGAAAAACAATGGAAAATCTCTCAGCGATTAGCTGCGATTTTACTTTTTTTTTCCCCCTTTGGGAAAAAGCTGAGTCTTTAGGCTATAGGTCTTCTAGAAATTAATGAATTGTGATTGCAATAAATATCATTAGAGATGATAAAATAAATATGTTTGTATATACATGGAAAAGATACTAAACGCATAGACTTTTAAGTGTACAAATTAAGTGTCTGTTGTCAAAACATAAAATTGAAATCACAGTAACTGTACTAAATGAAAGACAAAAACATCATTTGGATTTGAACTTGTTTGGCTGTGTCACTGTATGTCGTCTTATTGAGGTGCTTGTGCATTCTTTTTGTTCATATGGTCATTGTCAAAGCCATGTCCAGAGTCAGCAGGACACTTTTTTTTTAATTTGTTTTGTTTTATTTTGTTTACTTTCTTTGCTCTTCTATTTGCTTTATCATTTTTCTGCAGTATGATAATTTCTTCAGGGACTGGTCGCCATGCATATCTCATGTATTGGTAGCCTATCTTATACTGCTGACAATTTATCTGTAGTGAAAAAGCATAGCATATCTGAAAATTATGGTTTAGAATAATTTATTTGTTTAATTTTGTCTCTGTTTGGAGGCAGAAGGCGATATAATGCTTACAGAAGAAGTACAGTTGGCTTTAGAGGTAGTTAATGAATAGATCCTCTCTTAGTGGAGAAATGTTTGACACAAGCTCTCCTTTGCTAATAGTCAGAAATAACTTTGTTATTTTTTAATTTGTATTGGCATTATTTTTAGACTAATTTCCTGAACAGATAAGGGATACTTTGAAAGCAATAGTCTTTTCTTTGAAGGAAATAGATCAAAATGTTTAGGAAAAGTCTACAGAAATAATGGGATTGCAATGGGAATAAAAGCAGGAGCTGCATGACAGTTTTGCAAAAATATGGTATTTCTCTTTTTTATACTTTTAAACGACTATTTTTTCTATGTGAGCAAATCACATTTCATAAAAACAGAGTACACTCAAAGGCAGAGTTTAAAGTGATCAAAGATACTGTGCTATTATAATGAATAGTGACATAATAGTGTTATAACAGCATGGGTGCCTCACTCCAAGATCTTGTCGGTTGTAAGAGAGCTAACTTTTTCACATCTACAGTGAACAATGAACAGTATTCTGTGTTTGGATTATTATGTTGCCCCTGTGTGTGTGATGGCTTCATACTGAAAATTTATGTGTGTGCGCTGAGATTCGTTGCATTAGTGTCTTGTATGCAGATCGATTTTGCTTTGTTTTGTTGAGTCAGATTTGCAACCAGAGTGTTTGAGAAGTTGTTTCTGGATGCCCCATGTTGCACACTTTCCTGACAAGCATACGTCAAGAAACAGCTGTTCTGGAGAACTGCCATTAGATTTCACCTGTATTTGAAAAGAAATTGTCACTTTTCATGAGCATAAATGCCAATATAAAGAGGGAAAACCACACCAAAATTCCAACATCTGAAATGTCCCCTTTTCAGATGTTAAAAGGATATGTTACCCACCGACAAACTAATGTATTTAATAGCTACTGTGGAGGCAGCTCATATAAATATGCTTCAAAGGAGAGAATCCCATACAGCTCTAAGATTTTTCATGTATTATTAATACCCAGGTCTGTATATTATTTAATAGTGTGAATTGGAAGTACTAAAAATACTTTTGATTTTAATACTATGCAGGCTTGCAAAGGTATTGCACTGTTCAAAACAAGCTTTTTTTATGTCAGCTCCTTGACAAAGTTCTGTTCAGGGTTTTGCTGCTGGTTTAAAACTTACAGATGTTATAGCTTTTTGCCCATGAAAGCACTGCTGGATTTATTTGGATCAAGATTGTGACCCTCTCATCCAAAATTTTATGAAAAAACCCACTCAATGTTCTAAAATTTCTCTTTTGAATACAATTATACAGATAACTTAACTAAGAAAGAGCTCTTTACTTGAAGATGGCCAGGGTTGGTTTCTGAATGGACTTTTCTACCTGTGCCTATTTCTCTGTGTGACTTTAATAATGTAACTGTCTTCTCATGATGAAATCATTCATTGAACCAATTTAAATTCACCCAGCCCCAAGCCATAAAAAGCATTCTAAGGCTGACAAAACATGTGATAGCTTAAATGGAGCACCTGGAAACAGTGCTAGGCTCAATATTCCAATTTTTAATTTTTTTTCTACAGAGACTTTTCTGGGTTTTTTTTCAAGCACTTTAGTTTTGCAAAGATTCTGAAGGTCTTTATGATGGTGACATTCTTATTAACTGGAGAAAAAAAAAAGAAAAAGGAAATTACTTATTATCATAGTACCTATAATTCCATAGAAGATCTAATGGCACAGAACATTTACCCTAATTTAAATAGTGTCTCCTGAAAGTACTGAGGATGTTGTTTCTCACTAGAAAAAATCTTCACAATACAAGACATGTAGAGTATCTGGCGATGAAGGAGTTAAAACAATGATAATTATCAATTTTTAATTAATATGTTTCCCCCCATTTTTAATAACAAAATTATTTAGGGCTGAAGCTTATATGCGAAGAAAAGGGCAAAGTGGTGCTGGTTTTTGTATTCATTTGAAGTTGAAAGGCATGGCAGCACTCAAACAGTATTTTTAAAAAAACTTGCTGCCAGTTTAAAATTTCAGTTCAGTGATGGTCTTTCCTTCTCATGAAGACGTGACTTTCTAGAACAGATTTTTTTCTTTCTCTGTACTGCAGTATTAAGATGAAGACCTAGAAGACACATGGTTGCTAGGGGCAACTCATTGCCGTAATGTTTACAGCAGACCCTGTAAAATTAATCCCTGTTTCAGAGTAATGTCTTTAAATGTCAAGGGCACTTTGATATGGATGTATAGTCTTAAGTACATAAGAATATCATAAAATCATGTGGATTTTTCCTTTTAAGATTTTATTTTTCCTCCAAATCTCTTATCATATCTGGCTGAGATTGACCTCATTTTCTTCACAGCAACATATATGGTGCTGTGGTTTGGATTTATGACTGAAACACTGTTCGTAACAAAATTATGTATTTGTGATTGGTGAATTGTGCATGCACAGCATTGAGATTTTGTTTTTCCACACTCTCCACCCACAACACAGTCTGGAAAGACATTGGGGGCTGGTAGGGGACACGACTGAGGCAGCTGATCCCACCTCACAACAGGAATACTCCCTGTCATATGATGTCATAAAATATATGCTAAACTAGTAAGTAAGAAAAAGAATATATATTTTATTCAATAACTTTTTTGTACAATATGTTTTTTATTGAGACTGTTTTATTTTCTTTAAGCCTGTAATGTTTAGCTTCTGCCCTGCACCAAAAAAATTTTTTCTCCATCATGTAAGGTCAGGTAGAGGAATTGATAGCTTAATACCTGCTTGTAACAATGTACTGGACCTGACTAGGAAAGAATTATTATATTATATTATATTATATTATATTATATTATATTATATTATATCATAACAGAATTTTGTTTATAACAGAGAATTTACTTTTGTCATAACATACTAGTTTGTTTATTTTATATTGAATTACTTCCTTTCCTTTTCCTTAATTTACCAAGTATGGAGAGAGACATGACTAGTGGCTTTGGGGTGCTTAGATGCCCACTGTTTACCCATAACACCGATTCTTAAAAACTGAAATAATGTATGGGAGAAATAATACGGGACAGGCTTGACTTAAACACAAAACTGGCATTTATGAAAATGAGTGACTGGTTGTTTAATCACAACTTTTCGCAACAAACAATCAAACAGAAATATTAAAAAGTAAATAATTTCTTGTAAATAATTATGTATATAATTGGATTCATATTGACAGAAGAAAGGGACACATTTTAGTAGCTTCATAGAAAAATATTTTTACAGGAAGGTAAACATCAGTTTAAAATAGAAAAAGAAACAAACTGTCCAAATGAAATACTTTGTCTGTTTCCCACTGTAGAAAGGGTTGTTAATAAGTGTTCTTTTTGACTTCTGAAAACTGGCTGTTAAGCTGTAGGTGTACAATATTTGCATAATTTTTATATCCTTTCTTTTAATTTAAGAATTGTAGATCCTTAAGAGTCTTGAAACATTTCAGAAATGTAGCATCTGGGCTTGATATTATACTGTTCTGCATTACTCATCTATGTCATCCAGATTTTTTTTCCTCTAGCATCTTCATTATTGCTGTACCTATTGGAAATTCACCCGGATTTAGAAGATAACTACTTGCCACAAGGGAGCGCACTACTAGGTGGGAAAATGATAAATAGGTAATGCTTTTAGGAAAACTGTTGGGTTGGGATAGGTTACTTTTTTCTAGGAAAAAAATTTAGGCTAATTTTTTTCCTAGGAAATGCCATTTATATTAATGTTTTTAGGAAAACTCAGTGTCTTGATCTTTAATAATACTAAATTGTCATTGTTGACAATGTGGATGGTATGAAAACCTTATGAATGTGAGTTCAGGCGGACATCACAAGCATGCAAGCATAGGCTGATAGAGCTGATGTTCAGGATCACAGTAGGCAAAATTACTTGAGTGAACATCTATAGACAGATTTTACAAATGTCAAATAGATTTTATAATCCAATATATGCAGATCTGCTCAGGTCAGACAGTTTTCTCAGTTTGGGAGACAAACTCTTGGGCTACAGAATCAAGATTTTTAAAGAGCAGCTGTTTCAAATCCTTTTTATTTAAGGGAACATGTTGACTGAAAAAGTACATTGAGCTGTAGGAATGGAAGGATCTGGATCAAATTCCCTCAAGGATCTGAAGAAACACAGAAATGACTAGGAATATTGGTATAGTTTTTCAGTGGCTCCCATATTGCTTTTTCAGTATTTTCCCATCATTTTGTCACCTAGAAGAAGGAGTTTCTTCCTGGAGAAGAAGCAAATTGTAAACTTCAGAGACTCGTTAGAAATGGGAAATGTTCTGAGACCAATTGAAAAGCTAAACTCTTCCCTTATGGGGAGCCTATTGCACAAATGATTTTACCAGTACTTTGCTGCAAAATGATTACCTTTCCCTTTCATTAAGTTTTGTTATATTTTCTACTTCTTCATTCCTGATGCTGTGGGCTAACTTTGGTTTCAAGGCTTAGCTCTTAGTATACAGTTTCTTGGCCCCATAGATACAAAGAAAACTTACCAATTTTTCGGTTGGTTTTGTTTTTCTTGCTCTGTGGAGTGCAATTCTAATTTCAGATTAATAGTCCTTATGTGTTCAGGCATATTATTTACGTGGAAGAATTAGATTTTCTGTAATTACTTCCCTTTTGCCCATGTAATATGCTCAGATTTTCTGATTTAAAGGAATAGTTTCCACTCTTGGCCTTTCAAAGCACTTTTTTTCTCCTCAAGTCCATTTAAGAGAAATAGAATACATAATTTATTGAAATTCCAAAATATTTCCTTTCAAAACCAGAATGATAAAAGAAAAATATGTTTTTGAAAACTCTCCATAATCCACAAAATCCCCAAATTTTATACACTCACCTTCTTCCTTTCTTTATTGCTGTTAGATTAATAACTTGCATTACATTTAATTTTGTATATTTTTAGGTTTAATTATGAAATCTGTGCACTTAGGATTTTGCATATACTGTCCATCCTTATTTGTGAAGAACAGGGCAAAGGGGATTAATTTTTTTACTCCAAATTTTGTTGATTATCTTGAGCTTTTTTCCAGATTTTCCATTTGATCTTCGCTTTGTGACAAGATAACAATTCAAGTATTCAGAGATATGTACCTTTTACCTGCAAAAACACAGCATTGCCGTCCTAAAGCTTGGAGTAAACAGAAGCTTTTTTGCTGACACATCTACACTGCTAAAACCTCAAAGAGCACTTTGCTTTGAAGTAAGAATATGTGTTATATACCCTCAGAACTGTGTCCCAGTTAATCTCACTCATGAATAACTGCTACAAGTGGAGAAAACAAAGGTAAGATTATTTCAATTGTTGTGAGAAAAAGGATTCATGTAAGAATGAACAAACAAAAGCACGAAAGTTGAAAATTGTTGCAAGATATCAGACTGGATTTGATAAAATATTGCTTTCTCCCTAGGACACAGTCACAATGACTTTAGATGTGATTTCTTATTATTCACCAAAAAACAGTACTTAAAACAGTTACCTTGCCTTAATGTTTGAGTGCATGGAACAGAAAGGGAACACATGCAATTATCTTTTTAAAATAAATGACTACTTGGCCCTTGGAGCATCTATTTATATGTTCAAACTTGCTTACTCTTTCTGTTCAACCAGAGTTGTAGTTGCTGCCCTTCTAATTGCATTGCAGTGGTTTTCTATAACCTACTTAGTCATACACGTGCCTTGTTTTGAAACTACAAAGCTCTTAATATTGAATACTTGTGAGAACCAAAGGCTCTTTTGATGAACTGGAGCATGCATGACTAAAGATTACACTAAACAAATGTAAGTTACTGAGAGAAAATAAGATGAACATGCAAATATCAGAAATTTTAGCTCCTGTGTAATACACGGATATCATTCCCTTAATCTGTGGACCAGTCCCATGAAATACCAGTAAAATGTCCATAAATGTCCCTATGTGTCGACAAAATATCTATTGAGTTAATTTAGTCCATGACTTCAGGCTCCATCCCTTGTGATAAGTCACCCAGGACAAGAAAGGTGGTGTCAAGTTGAGTTACTGGTCACCAAAGCCAGCTCAGGTGAGGTCACTGCTGCACTTGCACTGGTTCTTGCAACTCTTCTCCTCCACTGATTCAGTTTGTTTCTATTATGGAAATTTGTATAGCATGCAAGTCAAACCATGGATTGCAATAATTAAAAGGTTTATCCACTACTATCCCCACTACTGATGCTTCTTGTGTGTTTGATGCAGCATGGATATTCGTAGCCACAGATATTTTGAGGTGTGCCTTCTTCAGCATGGACTTAACATAGAGACAGAAGCATTTCAAAGCCATACCTGCTGCCACACAGACACAATCATGGCCACAAATACCTTGAGGTGTACCTGCTCTGGTATGGACTTGTCCACAGCCACAGATGTTTCAGGGTGTCCTGCTCTGCTGTGGACTCACTCACTGGTCACAGTCCCTTCAACTCAAATTCGCACTGGACTCGCAGCCTGTTCAGTACAGCAGCACAAGGACAGCAGCTTGGGTACAGCAGCGATACCCTGGTCACCTGCCAGCCCAGGCACGTTGCTGTGGATGTTATCAGAACATTCCCAGGCACAGCAGAGGGAGGTGATCAGCAGCACAGCACTGCAGTGAGTGGAGAAACAAAAAGTAGCTGCTAACAAGCGTGAGAGTCCAATGTACAGTCAGGCAAGGGAGCCCGACGGCAAGCACAGGAGCTTCCTGGTTTACTGCTAAACAGCAATAACAGATATAAATTCAACCTAGCACACCCCAACCAAACCTGTTATTATCTTGAAGCTGTAAGCTTCACACTGGGTTCCAAAAATGATTGTTCTCAGCAAATGTATAAAACACAGCCCCACAGCAGTTACTAGACAAGAGTTTGGTTTTGACCATTGATATAGGACTCTGAAAACTCAGTGAACAAAGCAAAAATAGACCAGTTAATTTTTGCCTATAAGGTTTTGATAATCTCATTATCCTACTCTTACTTCTTTGACATCCAGAGACAGTAATTTCTCTCTCCCACCCCTTTGTCTCTATAGATTTTAGTGTCTCTTGCAGGTACTGTCTTTTACACAGTTTCTTTCACATATACGTTCTTTAATAAGGATATGGCACTAAATAGTCTGTGTTCCTCTGATTGTCTTTTATCAGTGTCTGAGTATATTTTGTCAGTGTCTGTTCTTAATATCTCCTACTCCACATATATAGAGGGTGAAAAGAGGACTGATCATTAGCCATTATTCACCTTGTCCATTAAGCAGAGTATACTTGAAAAAGGTATACCAGACACACAGCTCACAGGGGTTACACAGGTGTTGGCTATATAACTTTTCACTACTTGCACAAAATTGATAACCAAGAATAAACCAATATTTAACATCTCAGTCCTTTTTAGCATTTGATTTGCAGTGTGTATCAAGATTATGATGTTTTGCTTCTCTGGTACGGGGCATAAGAAACCATGGAAATACAGCAGCCACAGAGTGCCTTTGGAATAACATACTTGCCCCTCAGCTTGTAAATGCCAAGTCACTGAAAACTTTTGGCTTTTGTTTTTCCCATCCAATTTTGTCTCTCAGAGAAACATGAATTTATGCTGCTGTTTTAATGATTTCTTCATGGAAGTTGGAATATTACCATGATAGTTTTTGTTCCTGTCCAATTCTTTATTCCTGACTACAGCACCAATAGTCACTAAAATTTTTTGTTTGCAGCCTACATGTCCGACAACTAAACAGCTTGGGTTTTCTCTTTCCAAAGGTCTTGGTATACAGACTGTAATAGAGTGTGTTTCTGGGATTATTTCTAAGAACTTACTGCTTTATTTGGGACAACAAACACTGGTCTCGAACTAAGTGTTCCTTTCTTTTTTAAATGCCTGTTTCTCTCCTGTTTTATCAAGCCTTTATATCTGCTTGCACTTTTCATCTGGAAATATTCCACCCTTATAGATCTTGGTTGCAATGAATTCCTCCCCTTGCTCCTAGCCTGGAGTTAGGACCATAACTTAAAGTTATGACCATAAAGATAGGACTATAACTTAAACACAACTTAAAGTTTGCAAAGTCATTTCTACTAACAGAAAATCATTACAGCTCACAAGACAACTTGTAAAGCAGACCACTAGAAAGATATGTTACTGTCTCTTGTTGTCTTGCCAGATGTTTATTGCTTATCTGCAAAATTTTAGCAACTGTACATCAGCCTTGTCCTGATGAAGTCAGATCATCTCAGTTCCATTTGCTTCCACTAATATAGGCACTGGACTTCATTACTCCCTCTTACTGCATTATAGCACTGAATCAGCACCTTATTTTTTTAACATCTCAAAGAACAGAAATTCAAACAGACATAAAAAGATGAAGAGAAAAAGAAAACATTGACTTTATTTTGCTCAAACTGAAGAGTACCTGATTTTCTGTCTTTGGAGAACGTGTGGTTTGGTCTGGAAGCACAGTGCCAAGTTTTCAGTCTTCAAATGTTCGAGAGTACATTGTAAACATCTTCTTCCAGCAACAAAATATTTTACTTAATAGAGAAATTCCCTCAATATGGAAAATTATTCCATATGCAAAACAAACCTTGTTACTTGTCTCTCTTCTTCTGTACTTTTCAGCTCCTACTCGTATCTTTCAGATCCATTGCTTTTGATATATTTAACTACTGTGTTCAGTTATGAACTATATAACAAATAGAACTTGCTGAAGATAAGTTCCCCCCCACAGGGAATGGTACCAGGATGCACATACATGTTTCCTTCTGTAAAAAAAAAATCCTAATTTTAAAACCTGAGTAAGGTGGGGAGGGGAATTGTTTTTGGGTTCTTTAAAAAAGTTTGGTTTGTCAGGTGTTTTTGTCTGTTTGTTTGTTTGCATAAAATAATTTGTGGAGTTTCTTCCTCCCAGAAGTCTTCTAAATTGTAACAGTTCTATGACTCCATTCTAGAATTCTCTTCTCCTGCTTGCTTTTAGTACTTGCTGAACTTAAAATCCTGCAAATGAATCAGTATAGTACAATGTACCTAGCATGTTTACTTACATTGCTGTTTTTGCTACAGGCCCATGTAAAATTGCTCTCTACAATTACCTGAAATAAAGTTGTAGGAAGGATGAGAGGACGTAGCCTCAAGCTGTGCCAGGGCAGGTGTGGGGGAAGTTGTTTCAATTTAGTCATCTGAAGGAACTTCTTTACAGAAAGGGTTGTTAAACATTTGAATGCTCAGCAATGTGGTGGAGTACTATCCCTGGAGGGGTTCAAGAAATGACTGGACTTAGTGCCATGATCTAATTGGATCTGATGATCTCAGAGGCCTTTTCCAACCTATATTATTCTGTGATTATGTGCTTCTGTGACCCTGAAAAGCTCTAAAGCTCAGTTTGATAGAAATAAAAGCAGAGATATTGACATACTCCTCACTCTGACTCATTAAAAAGAAGAGATTGTCTACTCTGCTGAAAAAATTTGTAGGTATTTCAGAAGGCAGGAAGGATGTTCTCAAACTACAAGAACCAAATGTATCTCTGAAAAATGAACAATACCTTCACTCTACAAAGGTTGTTCTTTTTGCAATTCATCACTAAATGGAATCTTGTAAAATCTTTTACTAAATCTTTTATTAATTAGATTCCAAAAGAATATGTAAAAATGTCAGATGTCGAAGTGGAAATATTAGCAAAACTGCTAAATCCATGAACTGAAGTAGGAATTGCTCTTAGCATAAAATATTGTGTGTTTAACTTACTGACAGAAATTGCAGAAACAAGTTTATTTTTTTTAAGATCTGCCTTGGAGAAGTGATTTTGCTAATGAAGGCTAGAAGTCTTTCCATAAGTCCCAAGAGCAAATAGGTATATAATTCTTACTGAGTTTTTAAGTGTTTTTGGATGTATTTTTCTAAAAAGAGCTGCTGCTGACAGTGAAGTGAAATAAAAACACCTGCAGATGATGTAGAATACAGGCAAAGTCAGGTACTAGCTAGACATAAACATGCTAAACACCAAAGGAGCTTGGTGCTTCATATCCCGCAATGATTTCTTAATCAGACATCTTCAGTATTTTCCATGCAGGACTTCAGTATGCGCTTGTCACATTTATCTTTCCACAAAATTTAACTGTCTGACTTGCAGAGGGATAAAAAAATCCAGAATCGTCACCATCCACATAGATGACATCACACATAAAAATAAGAAAAGTAGGAATGATGCTTAGAATTCTGCCTACTTCATAAAAGCTCTGCTCTTTCAAAATCGTTGCTAAGTTAGAGTTGTCCTCTCAGAGCCATACTCAGAAGCCCCTATATGAGATAACTCCATCTATAAACCTGTATATATCAAAAAGGATGCCTACACAGGTAAATCTTTGTGAAGTCTAAATCTGAGATGTATCTTTACAACTTAGAGTAAGTAGAGGAACACTAAACCTCAGAATTTTTCATAGAGTTCTTCATAGATTTTACATGACTGTACATTGAGGTTAATAAAAACATGTCTAGTTAATGGTATTTTGTACTTGACCTTCATCAAATACCATGTGAGGATGTGAAATACAAATTCTGTCTCTGAATGTTCAGAGAATTAGAACAGAACTGTTCACAGAATGGCTGAGATTGTAGGCAGTACTGATCATTGAACTGTCCAACCCCTGCTGAAGCAGGGTCACTGTAATCATGCTGTCCAGGATGGTCCTCAGACAGCTTTTGCCACTCCTCCCAGCTTTGCGTCAACAGTGGAGGATGCTGAGGAGGCATCTGGTCCCCAGCCAAGTCACTGATGGATAAGTTAAACAATGCTGGGCCCGGTATTTAGAAAGGAGGCATCACCAGTGACAGGTCTCCAGCTAGACTGTTATGCCACTTCTGACTTGTGCCAGTGATAACCACCCTCTAATGACCCACAATTCAGTCATTTCTCAGTCCACCTCACTCTCCACTCATCCAGCCTGCATTTCCTGACCTTGCGTATCAGGGTATCATGGGAGACAGGGTTGGAAGGCTTGCTGAAATCAAGGAAGACAGCATTGACTGCTCTCCTCTTAACAATTCAGTCAGCTGTCCCTTCCTAGAACACAATTAGGTTGTTTACGCATGATTTCCATGATTCTTGTAAAGGATGTTAACCCTTGGAACAAGCTACTCAGATAGGTGATGGAGCTATCTTCTTGAACATCCCTGGAGTTGTTCAAGAAGCAACTGGGTGTTGCTATGGTCTATGTAATAAGGTGGTAATCATTCAAAGTTTGGGCTTGATGACCTTGGAGGTCTTTTCCAACCTTAATGATTCTGTGATTTCCTTTTGGTGAATCCATGCTGAATATTCCTGACAATCTTGTCTACCACGTGCTAAGAGATGGCTTCCAGGATGTGCCATTACAACACCTTTCCAAGAACAAATGTGAGACTGACAGCCTCTAACTCTCCCTGTGCCATCCTTCTGTCTCATTTTGAAGACTGGGGTGACGTTTGCTTTTTTTTTCAATCCTCAGGCATCTCTCTTGATGATCATGACCTTCCAAAGATAATTAATAGCGTAGAAATGGTGTCATAATGTTGGAGCAGGCTTCTCAGGGAAGTGGTTGCAGCATCAAGCAAGGAAAACTTCATGAAGCATTTAGACAATGCTCTCAGGCACATGGTGTGATGTTTGGAGTGGTCCTGTGCAGAACCACAGTCTGGAATTCCATGATCCTTTTGGTCTTTTCCAAGTCAGGATATTCTATGTTTCTATATCTGCCAGCACTCAGCACTCCCACCAGGGCCCATGGCCTTGTTGATGTGAAGTTTAACTAAACAGTCTTTACATTAATCTGCCTCATCAAGGGAAAGTCTTCCTTTCTCCAGACGTGTTCCCTGACTGACTCTGCCAGCTGATCTGACCCAGTCTGGTTTGGTACCATTTCCAAGAGCAGGGTTTCTCATTTCCCTTGGTTGAAAGTCAAAATTTTACTGCCAGCTCATTTCTCCAGCCTGTTGAATGACAAGACTCTATCAATACTCTATCAATACTCTTACCTACTCTATCAGCAGCTCCTCTCACTTTTCATGAGTCACCTTGCTCTGATTCACCTCACACAGGATTCATACAGAGATTAGGCAGTATTGGCCTCAGTGTCCTCCTCTGGGATACACTAGTGACTAATTTCCAGCAGGACTTTGTGGCTCTGATCATCGCCCTCAGAGCCCAACAGTTGCATCTAGCTTAGAAGGCACCTCTGTGTCCAGTTTTCTATCCCATATGTCCCAAACTTGTAAGAAAGCTAAAATAGAGAGGAAAAGTAGGAGTAAATTTTTTTGCAACTTTTGACTCTTTCAAACTGAAACCTGCTTTTCCAAGAGTTTAGAAACTGGAATACGTATTAAAATATTAATATATATAAAATACATAAATCAGTTTTTAAAAACCCTTTTTCCTGGAATTCTGAGGGTTGTGTTTCTTAACTAGGACTTTTCCATGTAATGATCAATTTTTCAAGCCCTGTGTCTGAGTCTTGACATTTGTCTGTTTTGCAGAATGTATGATATACTTCTAGTGCTTCAACCAACAGACTCTGAGTAAAGTGTTCTCCAGCAATCACTGTCATTTCCTAAGCCAGTTGTATTGCATTAACTTTTATGATTAACCTTTAAGAGTTCTTACAATGAAGCTTGAAATATGAGCCTTACATTGACAGGCAGGTTATGGGAGATCTATATATTATTTAACATTGTCTAATACACTTAAGTCCTATGTATATTTTGGGGAATGCACTGTTAACGCATTTGGATGGAAATGAAAATTCCTCTCATTACCATGCATTTCATAGGACTATTTTTTTCTTGAAAGAGTAAAGTGATAATTTTTCTGTGGTGTTATTTTGTCTATTGTACTAAGGGTGGACAAGTCTTTGTATTCTAAAATTTAGATGTACAATTATTTTTCTCTCAAGTATTTACTGGATTGAGACTGATTTACCCATACTAATTTTCTCCTGCTGAAGCACTTGTTTCTGAACAGAGCAATACGACCTTGTCAGTTCAGAAGAACAGTGTTCAGCTTAGAATCTTTTAGAGCTNAAATATTAATATTTATTTTAAAAAATCTTTTTAAAACTCCCTTTCTGTTGTGCAATTCTTTCACTGTACAAAATGCACACTTGCTCAGGTTAAGAAAAGAGAGGAGGGACAGCTTATATAAATCTGTCCTGAGGTTTGGTGCAAATGTTTGGAATAAGATTGTGGAGAAATGGACAGTTTTCCTGGATTTCTTTCATGTTAAAACTAGATGTTAACATCAATTTAAAGTGTTCTCTGCTGAAGAAGTGTAGAAAATCGCTTTTGACCTATTGCACACTTTTGCCCATCTGTGTTACCTGCAATTTTGACAAATTTCATCAAATTGTGTCTATAAAACTGTATGTAAATTATTTTATCTCAAAAGTTTGATTTATCAGTTTTCTTGGTCTCATTCAAAATTGTATGGCAAAAGTTAGGTTCTTTGTTTTGTTGCATATACTGGAAATGCCAATTTTTTCTCTGGCATTGATAACCTCAAATCTTTGTGGGAGAGTGATGAGAAGTAATTTGCTAAAGTGTACTTAAAAAAAAGTATTTTTGCTTCGCTGTATATTTAATATTGACCCACAGTATTTTTTAAGGATGTAGCCTAGAACTTCAGGAAATAGATGGAAAAGTGTCCACTACCATGGATATTGGATTGAGCACTCATTTGAAAGGCAGCAAGTATACAGGGGTGTCTGGGGTCATTATATTCTGGAATATATATATATATCTGCTGCTTATTTTGTTGCAGAAATAAATCAATGCTCATTTAATGCTTGCTCCAAATTCTACCAAAGTTAATATAGCAATGATGTTATCTTCAGTATTCTTTGATTGGGAGCCTGCAGCACCACATTAATCACAGGGTGACTGTGAATCTACTTTAGATTGGGGGCTCTTTTTAGATTCTAAAATCATCAGATTTTTGGAATGAAGCAGTAATTTCAGGCTTTAAGAGGCCAATACAAAGAGCAGCTGAGTAACTGCTAACTTTACTTTTGAAGTGANAACAAAACCAACAAAACAAAAAAAGCTAGCCTCGTAGGTTGTTAATAAAGAAAGAATATACTGGGAAGCCTTACCTTAGATGTTCCAATGGGAAGATAAATTTGAAAGACAGAAAAGCAACATGGATCTTTAATATACTGATAAATTTTAAACCAGATATGTGGTACAGTGTCATTTGATTGAAATTATTATGTGCTTGAAACCAACAATTCAGATTATTTTTGAATATTTATNGTAGCCTAGAACTTCAGGAAATAGATGGAAAAGTGTCCACTACCATGGATATTGGATTGAGCACTCATTTGAAAGGCAGCAAGTATACAGGGGTGTCTGGGGTCATTATATTCTGGAATATATATATATATCTGCTGCTTATTTTGTTGCAGAAATAAATCAATGCTCATTTAATGCTTGCTCCAAATTCTACCAAAGTTAATATAGCAATGATGTTATCTTCAGTATTCTTTGATTGGGAGCCTGCAGCACCACATTAATCACAGGGTGACTGTGAATCTACTTTAGATTGGGGGCTCTTTTTAGATTCTAAAATCATCAGATTTTTGGAATGAAGCAGTAATTTCAGGCTTTAAGAGGCCAATACAAAGAGCAGCTGAGTAACTGCTAACTTTACTTTTGAAGTGATTTGCTAAAATGAGTATTTTACCTTTCCAAATACAGTGTCTCTAGTCCCACAAATGAATTCTCTTAAGTGGCAGTTCTTCCACTGGTTTTCTTGCCATTGTTCTCTAGGAGATTTCTTGTAATTTTGTGAGGCTGAACCTAGGTCTATTGGATCAGCAATTATCTCATACAGAGGGAGTCAGTTTCATTTTCAGTGCAATTAGTGAATGACACCAAGAATGCATGTAGTTTCCACCTGCAGCAAAAGAGATCAGGCGACACAACACTTGATCAGTTTTAGCCTTTCTTTGCCTCTGGCTCTGTGAAGCTGAGGGGAGTAATGGACCATGAAAGAAAGAATATGACACACCAGAAAACGACAAGATTTACACTATTTCCTGTGTCCTGCCTTCTGGCAAATGTCTATCAGAATAAGTGAATATGTGTACTTCCTGCTAGTGTGTAAAATATTCACTTGCTAAGGTTTAAAAGTCTCTAAATCAGTATAGTCTGTCTTAACTAACTTAGAGGTAAGAAAAAGCTCCTATTTAAACAATAGAGCAGCCAGATCTGAGGCCTGTAGTGACCATGCAGCTCCAAGATTTCAAATTTCAGCAAGAAGTTCAGTGTCATCTGCCCACCTGGCTCAAGACAATATAGGAGCAATATATGAGCATCTATGTACACACAAACACACATACACAAACACACACAAACATGCATTTTAATTCCAAAAATTGAGTCAATGGATAATTAAAATTGCAATTCTCTCTTTAACACAAGTGCAGGTAGATTGATAGTACTGTGAAATTAAATTCTCTCTTTTCCAGCTGAAACATAAAAGATGATGATACAGGCTTTAGTTATGTTGTTTTGCCATAGCACTTCAAATATCCTGAAAGCTTGTTTGGAAGGAAGTGTTCATTAGTATACCATAGATTTGCACTGAATCTGTGTGATTAGGACTAATAATCTAGCACTTATTAAGCATAAAATCCTAAAGCTGTGACTGCTACGGAAGCTATATTTCTACAAATGTCTCTCTAAAATCAGTTCCTTATGGAAGACAAGTGTCTATCATAAAAAGGAATTCTTTTTCTTCAGAAAGTCCCTTTATAATTTTCTCTAAAATCATATGCTATGTGAACATTTTATACAGGTTTAAGTATTTGGTTTTTCATATTTATTCAGTCATTTTCACTCTTTGCACACTGTAGGCATATACTTTAAAGCATGTTTTTCTCTATATCCTTCTGATCCTGTGGCAATTCATCTTAGAAACACAGTTTCGTAGGAAAATGTGAGTAAGGGGGAAATCCAGAAAGCCTAAAAGATTCTGGTGTCAATATGGTACAGCTTTAATCTGTACCATCCTTATAGCAATTCTTCTCTCGCTGTTCTTATGTACTTCCCAATCTTGACAGCTGGAAATACAATTTCATTGCAATATGTGTGTTAAAGGTAATAGTAAAAAGATGGACTAGGGAGGCATGTGCTATATCTACTTGATTCCACAAAGAAAACAACTTACATGACTAAATCTAAATCTCATCTTAAGGCAGGGATGCCATAGGTAAAGGGGCAAACTAAGTATGAAGATTTTTGTTTACTATAATTCAAGAGTTCATTAATTTAATTTCAAATTAAATAAAATTTAAGTGTGTGAGGGGATACTGTTATTCTTTGAGAATTTTGCTATATAGAGGAGGTACATCCAGTGATTCCATCAATCTCTGACCAGCTCAGTATCCTATCACAAAACAGCTGCTCTCAGTGTTAGGATAAATCTGGATCCTGAAACAGGCATGCTGTCACAAATTGTCATATTTGCAGGAGCAAGATGAAGCATAGCAAAGTTTACTCCTGCAGCACCTCTAAAAGCTGGGAAGGAATATTCATTATCAATGGCCATTTTGTTGATTCTCTAAAGGGGAAATCCTGTTGAGAGAGGCTCAACCCCCAAAATATGAATTTTTGACATCAAAGAAGGAGTTTGATTTCTTTTAGGCAGGTAGCATAACAAAATGTTTCAGGATCAGCAGCTGTTTTTCTTGTAGATGTTCCCAGACATCTACTGGGAACATAATACACCAGAAAAGAGGTAGTCCAGTGAGTTCTTAGAGTGTGTGTAGGGCAACATTTTGTCATAGCTGGTGAGTGAGCTCACCGGGGGAGGCACTGTGTTAGAACTGTTGTTTGCAAATAGAGAGGGGCTGGTGGGAGATGTGGTGGTTGGAGGCCACTTGGGGCATATTGATCCTGAAATTATTATAGAGTTCTCAATATTTCATGAAAGGAGGAGGAACATCAATAAGACTTTCACATTAGACTTCCAGAGGGCAGACTTTGGCCTATTTAGAAGACTTTTTCAGAAAGTTCCTTGGGAAGCAGCTCTTAAAAAAAAGGAGTCAGGAAAGGTAAAGCGTGCTTCAAAATGGAGATCTTGAGGGCACAGGAACAGACTGTCCCTTGTGCCAAAATATGAGTTGGCGAGGCAAATGTCCAGCCTGGATGGCCAACAAGGTTTTGAAGGAATTTAGGAGTAAAAAGGGGAGGTCTCATCTTTGGAAGTAAGGTCAGGTCTCTCAGTAAGTATTTAGAAGGTTTCTGGGGCATGTAGGAAAAAAATTAGG
>VWZV01011960.1:0-25768 GCA_013397155.1 Irena cyanogastra | reverse complement strand
GAACAGAGAACTTTCTAGTAACGTCTTGTATANACAGAGAACTTTCTAGTAACGTCTTGTATATTAACTTAACTAGAGGGTTATGGGTGAGAGCTCTTCTCACTCAGGGTGAGAAGACTCCTCTCATGGTCCAGGGTGGGACTCTTCTTCAGGTCCTGAATCATCCCCCAACAGCACATTGATCAGAAGAAGGAATCTTTTTTTGCCTTCTAGGTACCATTGCCCGTATTTAGCACAAACATGTGGAGAGCATAGATTTCAATTATTACTTTATGTTGCAGCCGAATTATCTGCTAATAAAGTCAAGGGTAAGGAAGCAAAAAGGGCCTTTGCATAGATTCCACAGATGTTTAATTCAGCCACACAGTAAGATGTCCAAGGTCACAAGCTGAGCACCCTGGGCCCAGTCCAGGTTTTTGTATATCGAGAGGTAGGGGCTGAACAGTGGCATGGGGGCAGTACAAAGATGAGGGCCAATGGGGGAATAGGGAGGGAGTGGCTGAGGGACATAGCAACAAGGAGCAAATATGTTTAGAGAGAAGCTTCTTGTGTCTCCCTAACCCAGGGA
Organism: Irena cyanogastra; assembly: GCA_013397155.1. Taxonomy (NCBI): domain Eukaryota; kingdom Metazoa; phylum Chordata; class Aves; order Passeriformes; family Irenidae; genus Irena; species Irena cyanogastra. The sequence continues at coordinate 25,200 of VWZV01011960.1, read as the reverse complement.
ATGCCTCTCAGGGTCTCCACAACTCCCCCTTTTGGTATTATTAAGAAAGCTTCTCTGAAGGATCAACTGAATCAACACAAAATGACAAAAACAATCCAAAGTGCCTATAAGACAATTTTCAATATGCAAACAATCCTGAGTCCCCAGTATCCAAAGAGATTTTCTGGAGCGTCTTAGAGCTGTTAGTAGGGGTGCAGAGTTTTCTAAGCACGGTTTATCAGGAAACTGAGTCAGGAGAAGGTTTCTTCAGCAGGAACTGGTTGTCTGCTGCCTGTGGCAGTGTGATTGGCTGTAACTGACTTCGTATGAGGTAGTGTAGGGGGGTGCCTGTTGGAAACTCCAAATAGAAATCATTAACTTTCAAGAAATAGATGGTCACTTTAGGGAAACTTTCTTTCCTTCCCAATCACTACTCCTCTGGTATTGAGAAGGAACACTGGGAAAAGGGATTAGTAGAGGGAGATGGGGAAGGAAGAGGGAACATAAAAAAGGGATAATAGGACAATGGAAAGGAAAAGGAAAGGAAAATGGAAAGGAAACGGGTAAAGTGGGAAGGAGGCAGGGAGGCCACAGGAATTGGGGAAGTGTTGCTGTCCGGTGTGTTTGGTCAGCGGCGGGGCAGATGGAGAGCCTGGATGGCAAGCCCTGCACACTGACTGCCGGTAGTGACAACCTGCGTGCGTGGATGCCCTTGCAATATGTAGCGCTCCTCCACGAGGGATCCAGAATAGGGAGGTGAAGGAGAGGCCAGTCACTCCATGGGTCCAAAGAAGGGTTTATTCTCTCTGGAGGAGAAGGAGCAAAATGGCCCTGAGCTATGCTCGGAAAACAATTTAAGCACTCGGTAGCAGGGGGGCTGGCACGCAGGCAAGCCAATAGGGGTCCTTTAGGGGAGGGGTGAGGGACGACAGGGAACGAATGGACATGAAACAGAGGAGGGGAAAGTCACAGAGAGCCAACCCTTGGCAGGGACAGGGATGACTGACAGGGAAGGTTCTAGAAGGTTTTGGGCTGGGTGAGGGAGATTGACAGGGTTTTGGGCAGGGTTCCCAAGGATTGGCAGGGAAGGTTTCGGCAACTTAGAGGAGGAGAGGAAAGATTGGCAGGGAGTGAGGCGGGAAAAATTGGCAAAAATAACTTGGGAGGTACCAACTTAAGGGAAGGGAATAGGGGGTACATAAGAATAAACAATTATTAAACTAACTAACTAAAATAAATTACCTAACTGAAACCGAACAAACTTAAAAAACAGAACACCACAGGGCAGGGAAGAAGTGTGACTTACCCGACTGGGAGGTCCTGTAAATAGGGAGGTGGACGTTTGGATGCAGGATGGCTCATCAGTGCTCTTGTGCTCTTTTTGCTTTTAGGATGTCACTGGGACTTGATGGCTGTTGGTTTTGGGTTCTCTTTCCTTGGCAAATGTGTTGTGTGGAGGACTTTTATGATGTGGATAGTATTTCGCATGTTTGCGGTTTGGTGCATGAATGGGTCAGGCTTGCACAGGAACTCCACCAGGTCCTGTTACATCAGCTGCTTGGGGGCCTTTTTATTCCTTTTATTATATTAAGTTCTACAATTTCTCCATCTTCTAAACTGTGGATATATTTCCTGGGGTTATTTTTTTATAGTAGTCTGATGTCTGGTTTTTGAGTATTCCAGCATCTTCCTTGTTATCATTTTGGGTGATGAAACGGTATCTATTTTTTACATTGAACTGTTTTACTGTCCCCAAAAGGTTCATGGCAAGGACTTTTCTACCTTTGATGGTGGGTTTGTTTTTGTGTTGCTGGTGCTGGACTTGTTGCTGGTGCTGAGGCGCTGCTGTGTGAGGTTTGTCCTGCTCCCAGCGCTGGCGGCTGCGCTGGGGCCCGGCCCCATCTTGGGGGTCTGTCTCAGCTGGTGCCCATGGGCACTGCTGGCGCAGGGTTTCCAGTGCGGTGGCGATGGCATGGGTCCCACAGGTGGGTGGGGGGCAGCGGTGGCTTTGCTACAAGGACTGCGGCCCTGAGTCATCCCTTGGAGGGGCTGCCCACCTGCCTGGTGACAGCGGTACCCTGAGGCTGCTGGCCTCGCCCGCCCACCCTCGGCCTTGGGGCTGTGGGCTGCTGTGGCACAGGCTCAGCAGTGTGTATTGGCCAGCTCGCTCTGGCCCTGTGCAGCGGGGCAGCTGCAAGTTTTCCACACGGGCAGCTGTTCGGTGGAGGGGAGACGGCTCTCGCCACCTGCGCTCCATCTCGTGGTGCTGTAGTAACTGAGGTAAACACATTTGTTCTTTTGTTTACTGTCCCTTCTAGCTCTGCAAAGCTGATTAAACTGTGTGTTTGGAAAAGGCTCACACATGGGGTTTCTTTCCCCTTGGTTGTAGGAGGTTCTGGTGCAGCTGTAATTTGCTGATCAGGGGCCACACCTCTGACCCCACCACCCTCACTCCTGGGCCTATGGAACTGTGGGAGGAGACATGAGAGACCCTGTGGTGCCAGCCACAGAGTCTCCACCATCTTGAGCACGCAAAAGCGACCATATGGCCACGGCCATGCGATGAGAGCCTGTGGTGTTCTGTTTTTAAGTTTGTCTTGTTCCAGTTAGTTGATTTATATTAGTTACGTTTATGATGGTTTCTTCCTATGTACCCCCATCCTTCCCTCTCATGATGGTTTCTCCGAAGTTGTTTTTCACCCAGTTTTCCCACCACATGCCTGTCAGTCTTCCCTCTCCTCCCCCAAGTTTCTAAAAATACCTATGTCAATCCCTGTTGACATTGCCCATACCCTTGTCAATTACCCTTGTCCAGCCCAGTTTCTTCTTAAACCTTCCTGTCGCTTGCTCCTGTTACACTGCCCTGGTCTGCTCTGATGGTGTCCTGGCTAGCCCCGGTGACCGAGGGCCAAGGAGCAGCAGCGACACTGTACCGACTCAGGGTGCAGTGTCCCCACAGGGTCAGGATTAGTCGAGGTATGAGCGACGAAAGGGTCTTCGCAAAGGAAACGAGAGGAGGCTCTTGCGCTTTAAATCCGTCTCAGTTTATTCAACGGAAGTAGATAAACTGGCTGAAGGGCAGGCAAACAAGAGCCCAGACAATTGGGCACAACAGGTTATAAAGGGTTGCCACCCATGGGGAGGCAACCTGCAACAAACCAATCCCGATCAACAAGGGGAGGGGTACAGGGGATTACCACATAGGAAGTGAGCCAGTCTGTGAGTAGGAAGGAGGGGGGCAGGTCACGAGCTCCAATGGGGCGTCGAGGGAAGAGGGGGACCCCTGCAGGGCAGTGAGGGCTAGGATTGGGCCAGGATTTGAGGGACAGGGATTTCTCTAGAACAGTGGGTGGGGGAATCTTGACTGATAGGATCAAACCAAGCCCAAAATGAGGGGTTAACATAATTGGCAGGGGCTTAGGCGAGAGACACTGGGGGATGAAACCACTTAGCCTAGACAAAAGTGGAGGGAGGGCAAAACCATTTGAACAGGACTTGAATAACAAACTACAACACCTTTCCTGTCCTTTATCCTAATCCTTGCTGTGGATTTGCTCCCCGAGACTTCTCCCTCCTCAGTGAGATCTCCATTTGCTCCCTTCTCCCTCATCCCTCCCCTAAGGGTTCTCATTGGCTGGTCTCTGTGCCAGCCCCTTGTTACTGTACTCTTTATATTGCCTTCCCCAGCCTAGCTCGGGGCCATTTTCTTTGCTCCCGTCCTTGAAGAATAAAACCCTTTTGGACTTGCAAATGAGTGGCCTCTCCTTCGCCTCTTACCTCGGCTCTCTCGTGGGGTGATACCTCGACAGCAAGCCAACCCACGCCCTGTTGCTGAAGACCAGTGGCGTGTCGGGCTCCTCTGCTGGGCTTCCCATCTGCCCGGCCACTGGTCAGAGAACCGATCACCAACAAGAGCCAACCTGAGCAACAGGAGTAAGGACAGGGAAACCTGGGAGAGTTTTTTCTTGCGACAGGGGAGGGGCTGCAGGGGCACAAAGAGGAGAAGATGGAGGAGTTTTCAGCCGGGGTTCACAATTTTTAAAAATGTTCGTCAGGAGTCAGAATGAATTTAATCATCATATTAAAGAAAAGATAGAATTTTGTTTTAGTTCATAACTTTTCCCGAACTACTTCAAAAAAAATCATTGGTTAGGACTGAGTTCCGCAAAATATAAGGAAAATGCTTAAATTTTCCAGTGTACAAAACATTTCAACTCCCCCTCTGAAAAACAAAGATTTTCTTGAAGAAAAGACTTTTTAAGGTGGAGGTAAACTTCTTGTTATGCATGGGCGAGTGTTGCTTCCATCTCAATCTAAGTCTCTTCCCAACACACAAGAGTAAAAGGAGGAAAGAACCAAAATTTCAAACTCACCACATTGGGGTAAAAAATTCCCAAATTCTCAGGGTGCTCTATTGCAGATGTTTTCCAGGAGAAGGTGTTGATGTGCCATTTATTGCAGCTGAACTAGCTGCTAATAATGTCCAGGGTAAGGAAGCAAATACTTTGCATAGTATCCACAGATGTTTAATTCAGCCACGTGGTGAGATGTCCAAGGTCACATGCTGAGCACCCTGGGCCCAGTCCAGGTTTTTGTATATCTAGAGGTAGAGGCTGAACAGTGGCATGGGGGCAGTACAAAAATGAGGGCCAGTGGGGGAATAGGGAGGGAGTGGCTGAGGGACATAGCAACAAGGGGCTAACAGGTTTTGAGGGAAGCTTCTTGTGTCTCCCTAACCCTGGGAATGCCTCTCAGGGTTTCCACAACTTTACTTTTCCAAAACAGAAAAGTTTAGGTCTGACTTGAGAAAGAGCAACATCATTAATAGCACAGCTCCATGGTTTCGGGGGTATATGAGCAGCATTACAATGTAATGGATCTTGGAGTTTAGAATGCATGCACTTACAGTTATAACTGTGAGACGCCAGTGTAATAACTGCTTTTGTTTCACCCTTGACATTTCTTGTTAAATCTGATTTTCTATGCCCTCAAGTCCCATCATGAATTCTGCCTTTTGCACTTCTATGATGATTTCAGAGGTGAAAATGTATTCACATTTCAAAGCTCAATTTAAGAGGTCAGGCTTTTGTAAAATCTCTTTAGGGTTTCTATCTTGTTTTTTTTTGTCTTTAATCAGATGCTAAAGGATATTGAACAAATTTGCTGTAAAGTGCAAAGGAGAAGCCACTTGACAAAAGATTCCAGATGTTTGGTCTTGCCTGGATCAACCTCTGGACTTGGCTTTCAGCTCACCTGTCAGGTTAGCTTTGGTGAAGAAGATGAGCGCCTGTCAGAGGTAGCACTGGGTGAGGCAACTCAGTGGCTTCAGGAAGATCTTCCTCTGTGCTAAAAGGCTACCTGCAGAGAATGTTTTTCTTCTGTAGGTCAGTAACCCAGTGTAAGAAAATAACAGTGAAGTGATGGACTAACTGTCCTTTTATCTTTGAATTTAGTCTATTTCAGCAGCTCCAGGGGTAATGCTGTAAATCAGATGGGGTTTTTGGTGATTGGATGACACAAAGAGAAACTGTGTCAGTTTTGTCCTGAACACCACCTAAAACCACATAATTCAGTTCTGTACCATAAGGGAATGGTGAGTCCTGGCATACACTGCAGAGCTGCTCAGCTATTTGGTGTGCAGCGTATTGTAAGTTGAGTGGTCTAAATGAAAAACAGCATTGGCCGAAACAGGAAAGCTTGCCACACTCCAGTATGAGTGCAGATTAACATTAAATGCTGCCTATCAAATAGTTTACAGGCTTCTTCTCATGGTTCTTTAGATATGCTTGAAGAGGACCAACAAATAGTTGATCTTCACGGTGTGAAGAGCCATGAGATGTGCTGTTGGTAGTCTCCTCAACAAAATCTGCTTTGATGCTTATATATCAACATCTGTTTGTTCATGGAATCATATGATATCACAAGTTGAAAGGGACCCATAAGGATCATCAAATCCAAATCTCTTCTCCTTCCAGAACTAACTAAAATTAAACCTACGATTAAGAATGTTGTCCAGTTGCAACTTGAACCCTGACAGGCTTTTTACCCTGACCACTTTTGTGGGGAGTCTTTCCCAATAACAGGTCACCTTGTTGCTGAAGATACTGAACAGTGTGCTAGGTCTTTCTGTCTTGAGTTATTTTCAGGAGAAAAGGCACCTGATTTTTAACACAAGACCTGAATAGTTCATGCTCATATATAGTAGACTCAGTAAATACACACCTGTTGCGGTGTGTATTTTTAGTTTTATTCTGATTGCAGTAGTTAGTTTGGTAACCCCCCCCCCACCATTTTAATAAATTGTTCCTTCTCCCCTATGTTCTTGGTTTTACCCTATATGTCAGTCCTCCCTTAGACAAGTCCAGACCTGTCCCCTTGTTCCCTGTCCTTCCTTCCAATATGTCAATCCCTTCCCATGCCTGCCCTTTCTTCCAGAACCTACCCTGTCATTTATGTATCCTTAAGACCCCATTAGTTTGCTTAAGTTGTTCCTCGTCCATGTAATCCCTCATTGGTCTATGTACTGCAGTCTGCCGCTTATGTTCCTCCCCAGCTGCTTCTCACTGGTTGCGTATTGTAGCCTTTCATTGTACCCTCCCCTGTTTCTAAGTTGCTGTACGCCTTGTAAGATTGCTTTTGGCTGTTGCTTGGGGCTTTGGTTTTTGGCTAGAGCCCTTGACTTCGGCCATCTGCCTGATCTCCTGTCCCTGACGCCTTCAGGGGAATAAAGTACTCTGGAACTCAAACACGAGGTCTCTCCCCTACTTCCTCACCTCTGACCTTTGGTGCAGTCCCCATTCCCTCAACGCAGCCTGCCGCTCGGTGCGATGGAGTGGGCCCTGTGACTCGCTGCGGTAGCACGGCTGAGACCTAGCTCGGGACTATGTGCCATGGCACCCACCCACATCTCTGAAAAATTCTATATATTTACCATCATAAATTTTCTGTTTTAAAGATTCTTAGTGCTTTATCTTGATGTTGTAGATTATGCCTGGTAGGCAGGTAAATATCACATAGATTTTTCCTCACTCCTCCCACCTTCCCCATGCTCAGCAGGATTGCGGAAGAGGAGGAGTGAAAGCCAGAAAACTCATGAGTTATGTAAAAACTGTCTGATAAGCTAAGGGAATGTGGAAGAAGAGAGAAAGAAAACAGAACAATACAAGTGGTGTCGTGTGCTTCGTTCTTCTGGGCTGCTGCCCTCGGGAATTGGTAGAACCCGAGCAGCAAAGGCACCCAAGGCAGCAGCTCCTCACACTACAGAGGTGTGGGCTCTTGAGAAGCCTAGCAGAAAGCGCTGTCACAAGAGTTCCAAGCAAGAACCAGGGAAGGACCACTTGCTTTGCTGTTCAGGAGCTTTTTATTCTTCCCAAGGGGAGCAAAGGCAAAACGGCCCTGAGCAGACCCCGGGAAGAACTTAAACAGGATACATTATACAAGGGAAGGAGCAGTACATAACCAATAGGGGTCCTTGAGGGGAGGCGTGAGGGATGACAAAAGACAAATGGGAAAGGGTTGGAGGAGGGACAAAACTTATAGAACCAACCAAATATAAGGCTTGGGATGATTGACACAGAACATTCTGGAAAGAAAGGAGTGTGGTGAGGGTGATGGACAACTTATGGGGTAGGGGTAACTGAGGTTGACATGGATATTTAGGGAAACTCAGGGGAGGAGCAGGGAGACTGACAGGGGTTTGGCGGGAAAAAATTGTGATAAACAAGTAGGGACAAACCATTATGAGGGGAACAAAGAGGGGGGTACAAGGAATAAACTATTAAAAAGCTAATTAACATCAAATAACTAACTAAAACATCAAAACATTAAAAATGCAACGCCACAAAGTGGTACAAAGGCAATTGGTTACCATCTCCTGTGTGCAGACTGATGCCTAGCCTGCTATCATTTCAGAGACTTTGAGTTGTTGCCTTGAAGCCGTGCTCATAAACCTGGAGTAAACTGAAAAAATGCGAGAAACATTGATAAAGACCTTTGGATCTTCATGTACAAACATGAAAATCCATTACTTTTTAATAATACTAGCATGTACTAACTAAAGATATCTGAATAGAAAGCACAGATTTCAAAAAGTACTTCTAAAAAGAGAGAAAGATTAGCTCTTTTGAAAAGCAGTAGTAACTTTATAAGGATAAATTTCACAGAACTTATTGTGGAACAGAGTTTTCCCATAGACACTAAAGTGTGCAGTAAGGTGTCAAGAATGGGCCAGAGACACTTCTGTCTCAAGGAGAACGCCTTCATTGAGAACAGCTTTGGGGTGGGGGCTCGGGGGTGACGCGCCGCTGCCACTACCGCTGCTCCCACCGACCGCCTTCGCAGAGGAGGATCCACCGCTGAATTTGTCTCTTGCTATGCCGAGGGGCAGAGTCGAGGCCTCCGTCCTCACGGGTACGGCCCAAGAGGCTCCACTATGCTACGAAGTTCATGGGGTGTCACTTTCAGGGACTGACCTTCCAGTGATGGTGGCTCCGTCTAGGGGTATCTGGGAGTCCCTGAAAACTGTCCTGTCTCGATGGTGTGGTTGGTTTTCCGTTTCGAACTTTCTGTCGTTTGCAGGACTTCGTCGATGGTGGCCGTAAGTGCTTTTTTTCTTATGCAGATTTATGCATCTGCAGGCCGGACACAAGATCTCGCGAGATGTTCTTTTGGACGTGGGCGGCGGGGAGCAGCAGCTTCCAGATGTCCGACGCGGTGGGGATACAGGTAAGTGGGAGGGGATAGGGAGGGTAGGGGAGCGGGGTACAGTTTTAACTCTTGTAACTTTATTGATACATAGTGATTTAAAACGAACAAGGAATTAACAACGAGAAAACTTCATNTTGAAAAGCAGTAGTAACTTTATAAGGATAAATTTCACAGAACTTATTGTGGAACAGAGTTTTCCCATAGACACTAAAGTGTGCAGTAAGGTGTCAAGAATGGGCCAGAGACACTTCTGTCTCAAGGAGAACGCCTTCATTGAGAACAGCTTTGGGGTGGGGGCTCGGGGGTGACGCGCCGCTGCCACTACCGCTGCTCCCACCGACCGCCTTCGCAGAGGAGGATCCACCGCTGAATTTGTCTCTTGCTATGCCGAGGGGCAGAGTCGAGGCCTCCGTCCTCACGGGTACGGCCCAAGAGGCTCCACTATGCTACGAAGTTCATGGGGTGTCACTTTCAGGGACTGACCTTCCAGTGATGGTGGCTCCGTCTAGGGGTATCTGGGAGTCCCTGAAAACTGTCCTGTCTCGATGGTGTGGTTGGTTTTCCGTTTCGAACTTTCTGTCGTTTGCAGGACTTCGTCGATGGTGGCCGTAAGTGCTTTTTTTCTTATGCAGATTTATGCATCTGCAGGCCGGACACAAGATCTCGCGAGATGTTCTTTTGGACGTGGGCGGCGGGGAGCAGCAGCTTCCAGATGTCCGACGCGGTGGGGATACAGGTAAGTGGGAGGGGATAGGGAGGGTAGGGGAGCGGGGTACAGTTTTAACTCTTGTAACTTTATTGATACATAGTGATTTAAAACGAACAAGGAATTAACAACGAGAAAACTTCATTTATAACATAAGGTGTTTTATTTGGCCTACATAGGGTGTCAGCTGAGATTCCAAACTTCTGTTATATCCATGTGAGTTTCACTAAAATTTGGTCTTGACACCTGCTGAGTACTGAAGTGGAGAATGAAGTAGAGTTACTCACAGCTAACATCATCTGGGTTGTCTCTTTACAAGTTCTAAGTGATTATTATTCTAGGTACTTGATAAGGTCACAAGACACTCAGCAGTAAATTCAGCCTTCTCTGTTTATTCTTGAGACTGCAGTGCTTTCACCAAGCTATGCATGAGCAACCAGTGAGAACATTGCACTTAAAAGTTGCTTTTTAGTCTTAAATGTTTCAAGTCCCTTTGCAAACATGCATTCTTATGTCTAAGAATTGAGATTAAAGATAGATGTTCTAGGGGCAAACCATGGATATTAATGAAAAGACATCTACTTGAGAATATAGTTACTGGAGTGGTTACCTATGTCTTCTCTTTGGGAATAACTTGGCAGCTGCACAGCAACATCCTCATTGCAACATTCAATTCCTATGAATTCATTGCTTTCTACTGGGTGCTTATAATCTATTCTTGCACACATGAGCTGTTTGTACTTAAAATTCTTTTTGCCTTCCTGACTGGCAACTAGAAATTCAGGCTACAGAAATCTAGCTCAGTCTGGGAGCAGCCTCCAGTCAATTTATGGCCTAATTTTATGCCAAAACGGGAATTGTAAAGCCTTTTGAAAATCCACTGTGAAAAGAACACTTGGCGTGTGCACATCTTATACATTGTAGGCCATTCGGTGATGTGCGTTGTTTATTCTTTTAGAACATAATAATGTGTCATGAAATAATAGTTTCAGTATGGGGTATTATGAGAAAAACCATTTGAAATCATCATTGGCTAAAGCAACTGGAAATTATTGAAGCTGCTGATACACTGCATGCATCTAACATAATCTCTGTGTATAATCAAGTGCTTATGAGGAAAAAATCTTGATTTAAATACCAAAAAAACCCCTTTGAATGTCTGCAGTTCTCTGCCAATAATGGTTCTTGATCTAACACTTTATAAAGGTTTTCACAAGGGTTTCAATGCTACCCACTGACAAAAATATTCTTTGGTAGATTCAGTAAAAAGAGCCTTTTAACACATGCAGAATACTTGTGCTTCTAAAGTGTGTTTTATTTACTTAAGTTCATGAGTGTGAATAAAATATTGGTAAAACAAGTGTTTTAGGGTCTCATACTCTTTTAAAAGCTGATCTTGGAAAGATATTCACAGGCTGTTGAACAGTAAACATTTAAAATTCCAGAAACAGCCCAAGAAGTGCTGGGACCTAAAATGAATTATATTGTCTAGGAAAGTTGAAAGTTAAGTCAGTTTAGCATTAGAATAACTTCTGTGTTTCTCTTCCTGTGCACAATTTACTTTCTGCAGAGTGATGTGAAACCATGCAATAACCCTGCAGTCTGCTTGGCTGATGTTGCAGGTTCCAGTTTATGTCAGCTTTGATAGGTGCACTTAAAACATTTTGATAACATGACATTCCCCAATGTCCAAATACAGCTGAAACAGAGTGCACCAGCTGTTACTTTGACTGGTGATCAAGAATCTTACAGATAAAGGCAATCTCATGTAAATCTGCCATGAAAATGGAAATCCTCTGATGTGACGCTGTATTTTTCCAATTACATTGTGATACAGAGGAAAGTAAAAAAAAAAGCATACCTGAAAGCACACATAAATAAAAGCTGTTCTGAAAATGAAAAAAAATAGTGTCCCCATTAGGATGGAGTCCTATCTTTCTGATTAAATTGTTCTGCCAGCTAAATAATCACGAATTTCAGGAGCAGATACGCTTTTTAAAATTTAGTGTATTTGTAGAAAGTCTGCTGATATGTGAGGGAAAATAATTTTATCTCACCTTCCACAAATTGCTGTTCCTTCCCTTGACTCTTTGGCTGCATAAAGTTTATGTGGGCAGATGTTCCCAGAATTCCCTTCTCTGCATGGGACCTCTTTACAACCCCAGCAGGCAGCCAGATTTTGCAGCGCAACCCAAACATTGAGACTTAAACTGCAAGCAATCTGTTACACTCTAGCTAAGGAAATAAAAGTTCTTCAGCTGTCAAGGAGAGATGTATTAGTTTGGCCATGCCTAAAATGCTTTGGGAGGTTTTCTGAAAATAAACATGCCAATCTAGTTCTGAGCCCTGTCGTATGGGGAGATTTGAAAACATATGGGTTTTGTTTCCAAATTTAATGCAGCCAACAGGTAGAACCAATTCAAAAGGACTTTTAGTTTTTCCTAAGGGGCTGGGGAGTTCATTAGAAATAATTGCACATATACTCTGCTGGAGTTAACAAATGCTCAGCAAGCTATTATAGTGTGTAACAGCAGCCTATAGTAATTTTAGGGTACTGAACAGCCTGACGATTAACCATATTCATTGATCTTGAATTTAGAATTTTCTCTTTATTTTTTAAGCGATTCCTTGATAAATTGTCAGTTAGACTGAACTGTTTGCATACATTTCTTACATTGTTAGATGAGCCAAAACAGGGCACCAGTTTGAATCAGCCTGCTTACCCCTTACTTCTGAACAATGTATCTACTTCCTTTCTGGCAAGCATTCAAATTCTGATTTTAAACTTTTAATCTGTCTTGTTGTAGGTATGAAGGAGAACATATTAGATCATCATTTTGATCTCAAGCTGAACTTAAATTTATCTTCTCACTTCTGTATCCCTGACCAAGGACCATTCTAAGGATTCTAACTAGGGATCATTCAAAAAACATGAATGAAATGTTATGACATAAGAAGTAAGGTCTCATTGACACAAGTAGGATATCAACTGATTTTGTCGCTGGAAATGCTGTTCTCCTTTTAGGCCTTTGCAATCTTGTCAGCATCTGGTAGGTGTCCTTTGCCCACTAACTCATAAGCCATAAATATACTGATTGAAAGCTTCAGGCAATTCCAACCACTGAAATATATTGTAATACGGAATCATATTCCTCAGGCAAAATACAAATGTTCTATTTTAGTAAGCTTATTGCTGTCAATTCCACTGCCCCCAATGCCCTCCCCCTCCTCCATTGCAAGCTTTTCATTTTATGGCAGCTTGGCAAATTATGTATGCAAAAGTATGCATCTCAGCACACTGGCAGAACTTTCTCTTAGCTGGGTATATTTCCTTTATTTTTCCCTTCCCCTTGCCTTTCCCCTTCCCCTTTCCCATTGTTTGATGAAATGTAAGCATGTTCTTTTTTGCTCATTTCTGTAGTTTTCTTGCCAGTTTTTTTTCACCTCAATGCTTAGATTATCATTTTCTTTCTTTATGGAAGAAAAATAACCCATAGAAATGTTCTCTTAATTTGTGTAACGTCTGTTCGGTTTTTTTTCAGTAATTTGTGAATTTCATAAGAACTTGTATTGAAGAATATTCTGTCATAAACCTGATATATTTAATAAAGCTCATTGATGTTTCTTAGGAAAAATACAGGAAAATGACAGCAGAGGCTGTTTCCCACTAACCAGTTACATTCTTACTCTGCAGCAAAAACTCCCTTTCTCTGAAAACGAAGCTTATTAGTCTGGCAAACTACAACACTAGACCCTGGTTAAATGCAAGGAAAGGACAAAATATTTTCAGGACAAAATATTACCTCATAAAAGCTCAATCATAAGCTTTTCTTTTAAAAAAATATTTTTTTTTCTTAAAGGTTTTATATTTTCTCATTTAAGACCTCTTCCTGGGTTTGAGGAAATTTTTCTTTCTTTTGATCAGGGAAGGCTTTTCATTAACATTTTAGACTTGCTACTTGCAACTGCAGCATGTCCTAGCATATTTCCTCTAATTCCCATTCACTCAAAGGAAAATTGGAAGCAACACATTCCTTCACCTCATGCTTTGTCTGAAACAAAGCAATCTTTTTCTCTGTATTTTTAAAATAACCATATTTTAAAAGTAATTTTATAATTAAAGCAATAATGAGAGCAGATATTTTATTAAAAAAACTCCTATTCAAAAAACATATGTTTTTCAAAACCAATTCTTTGCTTTCATCATTATTGAAATTCTCTTGGACATGTGTCCCTTCAAACTAATTTCTTTATATATTTTACTTGCAATATATGATATTCTGTCAGGCAATTTTTCCTCAGAAACTGAATTAGTATCTTAAATGTTGGCCCCTTCATGTGAACATTCACTCTGCTTTAGTAGGTAAACCCTGGGAAGAACTGTTTTAGCTAGACATATACAATGCTCCCTTTACCATAATCATTGCTAATTGTTCTCTGATGTCTGGTCATGAATTATATCAAGCCTGGACCAAAATACCCTGTAAAAAAACCCCAAAAAACAAAAAACAAAACAAAAAAACCCCAAACAAACAAACAAACAAACAAAAAAGCACAAAGGCCTTCTAGCACCTCCTTTCCTCAGCCCTTGAGGCTACTTTGAATTCCACATTGAATGTTACTGAAGCCATGCCTTTCCCATGAGGACTGGCCACTCCATGTAGCAGCTGAAATAAGCTTTAAATATAACCTTTGAAAACAAGATAAAGAAACAGCCAAGCTGGACCACATCCATTTAGCTGTTTTCATTTGTTACGATGTTCAATCATGTTCTGTTGGGAGATGTGGGTTTTCAAGCTGGTTTATCACATCAGGGTTGTGGTGTTTTGTGTTTCTGTCAGCATGTAATTGGAGATTGCCAGTAGCACTTACAGTTACTTGGTGGAGATGATGCTCCAAATCACTGCTTGTAATCTGACACATCTCAAAGGACTTTCTAAGTGTTTTTTTGGAGACAGCTAGCCAGGTTAGGTTGACCCACTGAACTTTTTTATCTCTAAAAGGTGCTTGAAGGATTAGCGGCAGCTGTAGGCTAGTGTTATCCTTTAGACATCATCGCACATGGGTGTCTCAGTACGTAACTCTGAATGTGGCTGCTCAGAATATATGTCAGGCAACAAAGGTCTTGAACTATCAACTGTCAGAAATAGTCACTGACTAAGTATTCCTTCCATTCTCTGTAGAGCCAAATCTATACAGATTATATCCTTCTCTAACACAGCCCTTTTGAAAACGCTTGACTCCAACTTACTATCAGTTCCTAACACATCAAGTCCCTTGTTCATTTCCAGACATAGTTAGATGTCTGCTTATGTTAGATGAGATGACAGATACACTTCCCTTTCAAAAGTGATAGATGGAAATATCATGCTACCAGACTTTACTCAGTACAGCAGGCAGTTTCTCATGGGTAACTATAAACAGGCAGGCCAATTTAGTTCTCTTTAGGACAGCTACGCTACTTACAGGCATGTCATGTTGTCACTTTACATGACAGCATTTCTGTGTTGCTAGTTGCTGTGCTGACAATTAAGCTGTGGTACTATTATCCTAGAAATTTGCTGGATGTTCTAAGTTTGAGGTTTTTTTACTTATACACACAGAATTTTGTTATTATTTTGCCTAAAAACCATCACGAACTCCCAAATACCCATATATCTAGCAATGACTAAGAAACAAATTATCTTTTTGAGTTTATGCATTTACAACTCCTGTTACAGGCTACTGCAGCAGGACCATTTAAAAGTATTTGTACTGGACCTTGTGATGTCAGAAGTGAACTCTAACGCATTTTTTGTCTTAACAGACTTGTTTTAGACTGTTTTATGCAGCACTGTTATTGATCATATCACTTATGAAGTGTTAAGTTCCTTTTATGAAGTCACTGTACACTTCACTGCAACTCACAGCAAAGACAAGAATGACAGATACTCAAAACTTAAGGAGCGGAGAGTGAAATGCAACTTTTGGATAGAGGTCTGTATGACAGCAAATGGAGAAGGTGTCAATGAAGGGTGAGAGAATGAGCAGTAAGCCAAAGCAACCACAGAAACCACACACGGGGTTGCAGCAAAGGGAATGCTTAGTGTGCTGTGCTGTGGATGGTCAGGACATTTGAAACTGTGATTGAAGTAATTCATGATTCCTTCAGTGTTCAGGGAAATGGGATGTTGTGTTCTTTTCAGGTAACTCTGATTTCTCCTCATTGGCAAGATGCGTTCATCACTTTCATTTTACCTTGCCCCCTGCACGTGGAAGTCCACACAGTGACCGGATGTGCAGGTTGGAGGGGTTAGCATTATCAAATACCTCAAACTGAAAGCCTGCTATACTGGGCATTGTGCACAAGCAAGAGAGATGGACTCCTGTTAGTTTGATCTTCCAGGCTAGAAAAGTGTTTTGCCCAAGTTATGCACTATGTTGTCATACAGCAGCAAAATCCATGCAACTACTTGCTGTGCATAAAACAGATTTCTTTTCACTTTCTGTGTGCTTGGTTCTAGCTTTTATTTCCACTCAACAGGTATGTAGAAGATTTTCTCTTGGTCATTCTTACTGGTCAAGAAATGTGAAGGGTCTTATGAATAGTTTTTTATCTTCTTTCATTGCCTTTTCATTGTTACAAGTTCAATTGCCAAACAGTTCCCACAGGAAGCATACTTAGGGATAATATTTACCCTATCACAGGTATTTTGTAGAGTAGCAGGACACCTATTTGGTAAGAAAAATGCCAAGAAGTGACACAGCTTCGTGCTTGCAGCATTCCCTTAGGATATAACAGATGCCTGAATTCCTCAGATTGAGAGGCACATCCTCGTTTCCCATATCCTGAGGTCAAAGTGATAGTTTTGTGTGTTTATTCAACAGTGTTTTTAACAGGAAAGACTGTGGACTAAAAGGGGAGGAATGATGACTGTTCACTGCTATGATGTACCCAGAGTTTGTGTGCTTATTTTATACTTAACTGGAATATCCAAAACACCACAGATTTAAGAGATGCCAAGAAAGCAAGTTTTCATCTGACATGTTACAATTTTTTTTCCTGACCCTATTTGTAAACTGCTTGTGTAGGGTTGTGGAAATGGAAACTGAGGTACAAGGAAAGGGAAGCACCTCACATATTTTAAATGTCAAAGTTTTCCTTGCTCTTGGAGTAGTAGTATGGAATGGTTCTCCACTTTATTCAAATTATTAGCATGCCTTCCACTGAAGGTATTACTGGAATAATCCCTGAGTTTGGTGTGTTTTAATTCTTTCTCTTCCTCTAAAGCAGGTCTAGTTATAGGAATTGTTACTTCTACTTCCTGTCAAAATGTGGTGTTTTCCCCCGTTTTTATCATTTTGGGGCAATATTTCTGATCTGGCGTAACACTTTAAATCACCAGATCTCTTTTGCATTGATTGGCCACTAAATAGACCTAGACAAAAGCCATCTATATCAGAGCTGGACAATTCAGAATCATTAATCAAAATGTGTTTTTGTTACCGTTTTACTGCCTCACCCTGCTATTAACTTGTCACAGCTGGGTTGCTTTTATGTTTTCACACACTGTGTGATGGATTAAACTAGTTAGCTGGCTAGATAGATTAGATGCATTAACACTTAACAGCTTTGCTCAAGCACTGGCTAAGGCATAAGGCTTACCTTATATAATACTCTAAAAAGTCTGATTTGCTGTGCTTTACTTTGTGTTCATTCTTTTCTGTGGCCACGGCTAAATAATGGAAGTAAAAGCACATTTGAACTTAAACATCTGATTTTGTTTCTCAAGAGGTTCTTACTGAGGTTTAATGGATGGTACCATTGAGCTTCCACTCTTTTCCACAGTCACATTCTTACTTTTAACAATGCTACTTATAAATTCCTGAAGGAACCTAATTCAATTTGGAGTCACTTTGCTGCTTCTAATTATTTTCAGGAAATTGGTAGCATTTTTACTCTTCAGCTTGTTGGTTATACTACCTTGTTTTGCACAGCTCAGTTGTCCACCATCCCACAAATCCACTAGTAAGGAAGTTTTTGGGTGAAGTCCTAAATGTTTAAGATACATGATCCTAGGAACTTTACAGACAACAACCATGAAAGATACCACCCAGTAACTAATTGCAAGGCTGCTTCTAGCTGTTCTTACTCTACCCTGGATATATAAGTTTTGATTTAAATATTTGTTTTGAACTGATGTTTATGTATGTCACATTTCATTGTGGGGAACTGTGAAGAGCTCTTTCAAAAACAGATGCTCTAGAACAAATTTAAGTCAACTGACACACCATTGTATCTGAAAACCATTTATTGGTAATGAGAAAAAAGGCTTCCCTGCTAGAGTGGGCTAGCAAAGACAGAAAAGGAGGAAGGAAAATGGGAAAGGATGAGGGCAGAGGGAGAGAGAGGGAAGATAGAGAGAGGTGGGCATTACCACCATAAGGTCAGGGAGTGCTGTCGATGTCCATGAAGCGGGGGTGCATGCCCGCTGCCTGCTGAGGAGCCCGCGCAGCTCATGGAGAGGTGTGGCTCCACAGGCACAGCTCCCACGGTGATGGATGGCTGGACATGAGGTCAGTGGGGATCGAGCAGGAGATGCGGGACCCTGGACAGGGTTGTGGTGGGGCTCATGGTGGTGGGCTGGACTGAAGGCAAGGCAGGGTTGGACACAGGTGGCTTAGACAGGAACACAGGGACGGAATGGCAAGGTGGTGGTCACGGACACAGGGAGGCAGGACAGGTGGGAATGGGAATGGGCGAGGGGGTTGGGCAGGGCACAGGCTACACACAAAGCTCAGAGGTCAGTTGGTGTCTGACCAAGCACCCAGTGAGAGGGCGAGTGGGGAGTGAGTGAGAGCAAGCAAGGGCCAGCAAGGGCAGAAGTGCCAAAAAAACAGGGCACAAAGGACAAGAAACAGGCTAGGGCCAGGGCAATAAGCAGACCTTGGCAGGCTGGAGCCAAAGCAAAAACAGAAGACTCAAAAGGCCTCAGACTCAAAAAGATCCTACTCAAAAAAGCCCCCAAAGGACAAAACTCAAAAAGCCCAAGCCAAAAGGCCCCCAGGGCATGTGGTGCAGTTACTTTTATGCCCCCTGGCTCCTCCCAAATCTGCCTGCTGACAGGAGACCACTGTCCCAGTCCAACATTGCAGTCCATTGGTGGAATCCTTTTGCCATCTGAGAACCTCTCTGGGTATTGATGGGCTGCTGCTGACTGTTGGGGTGTGTTTTTGGGTTTATCGGGTTTCCCCTGGGTCGTGGCTGTGTTCCTGGCAGGCTTGGAGTCTCTTTGCAGCCCTACCCTGGTGTCTGGTACATTCCAGGGGAGCTGTTGAGTGATTGGCCAGGTTCCCAGTTTCTCCCACTCCTATCCTTGATGGTCCCATGTCTGTACCTTTCCCTTGTCCCCACCGCCATTTAAAAGGTGCTGCACAGAGACGAGACCTCACTTTTGGTGGGGGCTTTTGATCTGGACCAATAAACCAAAGTTATCCTCCCAAAGTCCTCTCTTTGTTCCTTGTCATTGCCACACTTCTGCCAAGGCTAAGACCCACGAAACCAGAAGAGGTACAGAGAAGTACCCTTAAAGCTAGACTGGGGCAAGAGCTAACCAGACAGGACATGAAATCCCAGGAGCTGCTCCGGGAACCCAGCTTTAGCTGATTGCCTGTCACTTGTGAGATACAAAATGGTTGCCAGGCAAAGTCTCTCCAGAGACAAGGCATTCACCCATCTTCTCCCAGCTACCTCCTGCAAGTGTCACATGTGCAACTCCTCCCTCACAAACCTCTCACAACTAGGACTGAGACAGAAATCAAGATTAAATTGGCTCCTCACAATATAGTTATGCTTTCTCTGTTTGACATGACTGTCTCTACTTTCTTTTATCTGCAACAGTCATTGTCCCCATGGTTTCAAGCCCGACATCCAAATACCATTCTAAGAGGTGACCATATGTTCCCTATCTTTCTCTGGAATGGTGGGTATTAAGGGCTTTCCCACAGTACCTCATGGTATCTAGAACAAAACCAGCAAACATTCTCCCATCGAACAACGACTATGTACATTGGTTAAATTCCACTGGTTCTAAGGGCTACAAGTGTTTGCAATGCTACACATATAGCACATCTGCAGACACAATGCTTCCTTCAGCTCAGGTGGCCATATGGATGGACTCTGTGGTATTAAAATTTAACATAGTCCAAAAAGGTAGGAAACCAGACTTATTAGGTAGAATTAGCCATATGTTAAACCAACTACTGAAATATAATTTCACTTCAACATTGAGAAGGCAATAGTTAGGAAGCAACCATGCAATACATGGTGCTAGGGTGTCACTGTCAGGGTCTGTGGCAAGCGGCCAGGCAGAGGGGGAGCCCAGCAGCAGTGCCCAGTGAGCCACTGGTCTGCAGCGACAAAGGGGTGGGTCGGCTGGAAGGCAAAGCATTTCCCCACAAGGGATCCGAGGTAAGGAGGAAAGGAGAGGCCACTTGCTCGCTTGTCCAGGAGAGCTTTATCCCCCCAAACAGGAGCAGGGCAAAATGGCCCCGAGTCAGGCTTGGGAAGGTGTTATAAAGGCAGCACTTACAAGGAGTTGGCACACAGAACAGCCAATAGGGGGCCCTTAGGGAAGGGATGAGGGATGACAAGGAGCAAATGGGGATCACATGGAGGAGGGGAGAAATCTAGGGAGTGTATCAGGGGTTAGGAATAGGGTGATTGACATGGAAGGTTCTGGAAGAACCAGGGCAGGGCTGGGGTGATGGACAAGGGTAGGGGCAGTGCTAAACAAGATTGACAGGGTTATTTCAGGAATAAAGGGGGGCAGAGGGAAGATCGACAACTTGGAGTGGCAGAGAGGTGGCGGGAAACTTTGAGGTAAACAACTTGGACCAAACTATTGTGAGGGGAAAGGATAGGGGCAGATTGGAGCAAACCATTACAAACCTAGCTAACATTAAATAACTAACTTAAAACAGAACAACCAAACCAGCATAAAAACAGAACACCACACTAGGGTAATTAGCTCTGCTAATTTTTTTTCTGAGGTGTGGCAACTGCATCACTGACTGTTAGTGGTGTAATCTATACTCTCTCAAGGCAGTTCTGCCTGGGCTGTCTCATAAGTGGAGCTTCTTAGGTTGTTACATAGCTGTATGTCATCACATGTGTGACAGGTCCTCGGGCTCCAAGTGCCATCCATTCCTGGGCTTTCCAGACCTCTTTCAGCCTCAGGGGCCACTGCTGTGACTCTGACATGTCATTTACTGTAGACTGGCTTAGTTTTGGGTTACTGGGACTTCACACAACTGGGCGTCTAATTGTGACATGTGTAATATTTTGTAAATTCTTGATATTAAAAACAACCCAATTACAACTGTGTTGTTGGAAAGGTCAGCAGATTCCTTCTTTTGAGGTTTTAACAATACTGTGCAACTTCTGAACTTGATGTACTAGAGGACAAGTAGGTGGAGTATTCTTACAGCCATTGCATAATAAGTTCTCAGCATAAATCCCAGACCAAACATTTATTTAATATCTGTGACCAAAGAGGGCCAGGAGGGGATCCTGGACAGGTGGAAATATTTGAAGCACATATATGAAAAGAAGATTGTCCCTCAGATAGGGCGAATGACATTAGGTCGGTAAAATAGACATTAATGAAGTACACATGGAGAGGGTAAAGAAGCATTTGTTAAAGCAAACGCCTTTTTCATTGTGGTAGAAGATATTATGGTTAATCTGGAAGCAGTGGATTTTAAAGATAGAGAGATTCAGTATATTTCCTGTGCTGAAGAGCATCAGAATTATGAGAAGGAGGTAGTGGAAGACCTGTAAATAGCTTGTCAGGGTGATAGCAGCCTCAGATTAGACATTGGAGCCAACAGTTTGTCCGTGTATCTCATGAAACTAGTAGGGTAAGAATGGTTAATAGTATTTGAAGGCAGGAGTTTGCTGACTGATATTCTGAGAAAAGGAAACAAAGGTAGCAGCAGGCAAGTACAAGATTATAGTGAGACATTAAAAAGGTGATGTTTAACTTTCTGTGAGACTGTCAACACAGCATTTCTTAAGACAATTCACAAAAGTCAACATTAAATATGTAAAATAGAAAGGACATACAGAAGAGCTTTGGCTGGGATGAAGACAGAAAAAAAGGGCAAGTCTTGGATATTCTGTATCATAAAATATGGTTTAATACATCACAGATGTGAATTCCTGGAAGAAAAGCCGAAATCCAGTCAGATCCAAAGTCATGCACAAATGTTAGGACTAGTGATGTGATGTTGAACCTGCTCTGCTGATCCTGATGGCCGTGCATTAACATAACTGCTATCTCAGTTTATTTTACACTTCTTGTGATGTTCCAGTAGGCATTCCTGAGAATCTTATTGATTGGAATTATATTGTACCATTGTAAAGAAATAGAATAATTTGATGGACAACTTTGGTTTTTTGCATCAAAATCTTAAAACGTGTTAAAAATATTTTTAAAAATAACTATACAAAATAGGTGTTTAGTGTTTAGAGAAATACTATCGTTCCTTTTAAAGTAGCTGTAGCTAAATATACACATTTTTCCGGTGAAATGCCTTTCTAAACTCACATTTGTGGTAGAACAACAAATTATAAACTAATAAAGGAACAGAATGCTACTTAGGTGATTATATAGGTATCCATTCTTGGTTGAAGGATTTTTTTATTTCATTCCTGAAAGATGAAAGTAGTTGGGATTTAGGAATAAAATTGCCAAATTGTAATGTAAAAAGTACCCATCAAGATTGTGTCTGGCTTTGTTTTGCTATATTTCCCCCCATTAGTACTTTTTATAATAAGGGATGATTTTAGAAATTTATAGAATAAGGTGCTAATTTTTCCCAGTCCTTCTCTTGAAAGTAAGAATTACATAGAAGGAAACGGTTAAATTCTAGAATCTTATTTGGGCTGTTCTGTCATTTCAAGGACATAATGTGCTGTGACAGCCACCTTTCATCTTTTGAGAAGTTATTTGGTCTTGTCACTTTGGAGGAAGCTGGGATCTTCACTCAGTTGGCCTGTTACCAGAATAGGGGCCAGGCAATGGATGAATAAAAGCACTCTATGCAGCCACTTTTCTATTGATCTTTGCAGTGCAGCTACCACTGAAGGTCTAAGTGGGGAATTGTGCAGTTAGGTTAGCAGTAACTTACCATCCCATAGGAGTAATGAAAAACCAGAGTAGAAATCTTTTTCTAGCAGTATTCTGAAATCTAAATAACATCTCTGTGAGACTGTAGCACTAATATGAAGGTGCAATAGACTGCACCTCTGCCCTTTTTACAAGCATTCTAGTTTGCTGTTAATGTACATAAGTTTCATGTTAATCCCCTTTAGAATTCTCTTACCACTTTTACAGGCAAGTCTGTGAGTGAAAATTAGTATCTAGTAAAAATACTTGGAACAAAAGATGTTAACATCAAATATTATGTTTATAACATAACATAACATCTTTATGAAAAGAAACAATTCCTGTCCATGCTCAGAACTCACTAGTCTTAGATTATGTTTTGAGGAAAATATAACTACTCCGACAAGCTGCATGATGGTTTTGTGATATTGATTAATGTCCACTAGAGGCTAGAGTGAGATCGTTTAACCTGTGTTCATTTGATTCCTAAGCCAAAAGTTCTAGCTCACTGGGCCTGAATTAAAGGTCTAGGCATCTTAATGTTCTAATGCACTGCACTGCCAATATCCCAGATATTCTTGCTTTTTCCTGAAGTCTTTAATATTGTCACAATGATTGCCACCTCCTTGGCAATACAGGGACAATGAAAACAAAGAAGTAGCAAGGTATTAAAGAGTTGTGTAACTACTTCGTGCACAAATAAAAGCACCACTTCTTAAAGGATTAGCCTCAGAAAGTGCTAAAATTTTTTTAAAATAATATTTTTTTCAGGGACCATAAAGAGGATATGTCATAGTTTTATCTACATCCCAGTGGCCTAGCTCCTGAGATCTTCACTGCCTTGGATGTGGTTTGCAAGTGGGCTTAAGAGCAAATTTTCTTCCCTGGGAGATCACACGGTTGGGTATATTCCCCCAACTTATTATTCATTACCTCTTATGATTCCTCTGCAAAGACAGTAATTTCCATCCCCGAAAATAACAAGCAGAGCAGCACATACACTGACAGGATGTCAAGAAAATGAAAACAAATGGTTTGAGTAGTCCTTCAGGGGATAAAGAGTTCAGTTACTACACTACCCACTAGAAACTGTGATTTAATCATCTGGGATGATTTTATTTCTTTTTCTTCTGTGGGTTTAACCACATAAATCTGTGTTTGGTTGTTAGAGAGAGATATCTGAGAAATTTGGTACTGCTTTTGTCATGCCCAGAGTTTGTGTGTCACGCGAGTGTGTATGTGATGTTTGTATGTCTGAGACTTAACACACGACAGAACTCCCGCTGATCACCAGCAAATAGCCTGGTTTATTCTTAGGGGACAGCTTTTACAGTCAATTCAAAACTCTCGGTCCTTACACAGTCATTGGTCTAAACTCTGCACCCCACAGACTCTGAAAACCAGTCAGAGAGAGAGAGGTTTTTAGGAGAGCTGACATTAGTTGGAAGTTGTCAGTCATCTCAGAGGCTAGTTCATGGAGCTGGGCTGGATTTCTTGTCCATAACCGGATTAATGCTAACTACAGATCAGCTTGCAATGCAACATTTGTGGACTGCTGTGCTGACAAATGCTGGAGTAAAGGAAGAAGCAGTAACATTAGCTGTGTCCTTATTTGCTCAGGTTTATGAGCACGTGTATTTTTATATTGCCACGCAAAAAAGTGGATGACCTACTTGGTGATATTCATTAATTTACTTTTATAAATACAGTATGCCTCTTGCATTCTCTTTCCCTCTCTGAATTTCTGTTTCAAATCTTTTCTTCAGGGTTCAGGTCATTTAAAGCATTAATTAAAATAGACTGGATGAGTTGTAAAAGAAGAGAAGTGAAAATTCAAGTTGCTTTATCCTGTAAATGTAGAAAAGACACTTCTGGCACAGATATGAACATAGACAATTGTGCTTAACTTCTCTTATATAGCCTAAATGGATCAGATTCACTTTCGCTACATGTACATAATTCAGACGTGTGAAATGTTTATACTGCTATTCTATCAGCTGCAGCTGTAGGATGTTGCTGAAGGTGTATTGAGGCTTGATGTTGGGAAATATAAACCGAGTCCCGTTCATAGAATGTTAAATTCCCTTTATAGAATGTTGTGTAAAATAAATTCTGAAAACCAGGTATTTATAGCATGATAATTACTCAGAACCAGTTCTCTACTGTACACTTTTAGTTTATACAAATGAATTTTCAAATTGGATGTGAAAAACAACTTTTCTACTTCACAGTCCAACTCTTGCATGCTAAACTCACAGGCTCCCAGATTAACATTACCTTTAGCAGTGATCGTAGGTGTAGAGCTTTGCAGTGATGGGGAGATGAAGCACAAGGTATAGATGCTTTCCATTTACTGTCTCATGTAGGGAGTTTTGTGTCCAGCCATGCCTTAATACACTGGAGAATGCTTATTATAGTCTACCTGTTCTTCTCCTTTATATGTGCCATGGAGTGCTGAGGGGGGCTAGCCCTGGATGCTGGAGTAGCCTTTCTATCTCTTCTGCTCTGCAGTTGGACAGGGGCGAGAAAATATAACAAAAGGCTTATGTGTCAAGAAAAGAGCAAGGCAGGACACATAACAATTGACATGAGGGTACCAGGTCGCCTCTGACTAGCTCCCCTCCCAACCTCATGTGTGTTATAAATAAAGTTTTTGTA
>VWZV01011959.1:371035-389432 GCA_013397155.1 Irena cyanogastra | reverse complement strand
ATGCTGTGTCATCCCACTGCTACCCATGTCCTCTAGCAAAGGTACAGTAGGGGATCTGATGAAGGAGAGAGCTGCTGTTGTTTTTATACACAAAGCTGGCCCTGAACCTGATAAGGAGAAATGTGGTATTCTTATATCTTTAGCATGGCTAAAATCTCTATTTGTTGTTGATATGAGTCAGTTAATGTACTGAAATGTATGTCAGAATACACGCCTTGGAAAAAATGACTAATCAGACACTGTTTTAAAATGTGCCTAAATGAATAACAGAGTAACATGAAATTCTTATTTGGAAGTGTCCGTATAATTTAAATGCCATGTAAATATCAGTAATGGTTTGAATCTTGTACAATGTTTCAGAAGCATTCAGGTGCCTAATTCCCTTTAACATCAGAGCCTATAAGACATACAGATATCTTTGCAATAGTTTTCAAAGATCTCAAATCCATATTAGCCCTGAAAACAGAACACTGGCTTGTGGTTTTGTTGCTGTGAACTTTTATTTACAGGCTGCCTGTCTTTACCAAAAGTTTGTCCACTGGTTGCTGGCTTTTTTTTTAATGACCAAGCAGTTTGAAAAGTTTTTTTGTTTGTCCTCAGTGTAACTAATCTCACAGATGGATTACTAGGCTTGTAGAATTTGTTTACATTTGTAAATATTTTCTCTCATGGCTGAAACATTTTTGAGGGAGAAATTTCTACTGAAACACTCCCTTTCTTTATAGAAAATGTACTTGCGTTTTTTTTGAAGGAGGCCATGTGCCCTGGCTAGGCTGCCATGAACTGGTGTGTGGCTGCACATACAGTACACAGTGTACTTTTTTGGGTAATTTTCTTCATCTCTCCCAGTCTCTGCTTCTTTTATTCCCACAAACTTTAATAAACTGAAAGAGAAATCCTATGAAGGCTGGAGCTTTCAAACCAAAAATGCAGCACTTGAGATGAAATAGTATGATCTCATCCATCCCTAATTTTTAGTGCCTTTTCTATGCCCAGTAGACAGCTTTACTTTAGAAAACTTGAGTCCTTGTCAGCCTTGAAAATACTATTTATTGACTTTGTCACTTGTATTTACTATAAGCTATTGCCTCTTGTATATGGCCATATACAATGAGTTTCCAAACAAAATATTAAGTTTTTTTTTTTTATGTTGATCAAGAGATCTAATTCCAAAGTCAGACTATTCTCCAACTGTACACAAGTGAAGGAAAGTTTTTCAATGTACTGTGGTACAGTTTTGTACTCCTATCCATCTGACATAAGAATGATGTGCACTGGGCTTGATCCAACAGAGAGTGGCTTTTGTGTCTGTTGATCCTGGACATTTCCAGAGCCTCCCAGGATCTCTAGTCAAAAAGTCTATTTTTGATTCTAATGGGAGAAAAGTGCTTCCTTCTATGGCTGCAGACTGCCAAATTATGCATCCCATGCTGGCTTTTCCTGACTGGCAGCGCAATAATAGCTGTAGTAAAGATTTTAGCCTTTACCTCTAAAGCCAGTTTGGCATGAAAGATTGATAAGCTGATGACTCAAAATCAAATGTAGTATTTCCTAAGAGAACATAGGCAGAAAGAGCTGCTGATTGTTTTCTCCTTTTGCACAGTAAATGAACTAACTAGCCAAATCCATTGTTAGGTATCTGCTAAAGGTCTTTTGTTTTCCCATAAATAACCCCTGCAAGTTTTGAAAATGAAGTCACCATCACAAGCAGGCTTTTGAACCTGCCACCAGGGCTGAATGCAGTCAGCATGCTCAAGAAATCATTCGTCATGATTCAGTCAATGGGCCAGAGCAAAAATCTAAAGAAAGGCTGAAGAAGGATAAAGCAGCATCAGGTTCCATGCATACAGTCACTTCAGAAAATGATTGATCCAGCAATAATTACGTACTTATAGTATCCTGCATATTAAAGAAAAAAAATGAAATGGGAAGAGTACTTTATTTATCAAATTAAGCTGATAATAATATCATAGCTGCAGCCAGAGATGTGGGCAGCAACAGGAAATTGCTGAACTGCCTCTATTGATACCTTCCAGTACTGTGGATCCAAAGCTGGAATAGATCCTTGGTTCACTGAAGTACTTAAGCATGTGTTTCATTCCTAGTGAGTTCAAAGAGACTTAATCTTGTCCTTAAAGTAAGCATCTGCTTAAATATTTAAACTGAATGAGGACCTATTTTGATCCCATTTTTATTGGAAACATCCGCTGACTTCCATAACTGCAGAATTAGACTCCTAAATAGGACTTGCAGAGCTGTGGGTCTGGGCTTTAGTCATTCACCTATTTTGCTCTAGGCATGTGTCCTGTGTAGAGGATATATGGTCCATCAGGGCTATGTTTTTATCCAGGCTTGGGATAGCTAATGGATCTCTTCTCTCTAGTGGTCACTGACAGCCTGAAGTTGTGCTGGGGGGCTTTAGGTTGGATATCAGAAAAAAGTTCTTCACTTGTTTTGTTGGGCACTGGAGCAGGCTCCCCAGGGCAGTTGTCACAGCACCAAGCCTGACAGAATTAAAGAACTGTTTGGACGATAGTCTCAGGCACATGGTGTGACTTTTGGGGATGTCCCATGCAGGGCCAGGAGTTGGACTCGATGATCCTTGCGAGTGCCTTCCATCTCAGCTTATTTTGTGAGTATCCTTACTAGAAATCTCAGCTGATTAGGATGGTAGAGCCTGACTCAGCAAAATACTTAAGCATGACTGCACAGGCTGGATAATAAGATAACATTGGTTGGTGTTGGTCTAGGAACACTCTGAATCAATACCACAGTTCCCACTTACTCTCAGTCCATTTTCCCAGAGGCCAGAGACAGCTGTGAGGACACAGTTGGGTGGAACAAGGTCATAATGCTCATGGGGCTGCAGAGCAAAAGGGGCTCTGGTGTTTTGCAGAGGTTCAGACCAGAGGCCCTGCTGCAGGGGCGGGCAAGGAGGAAGCAGTGGTGAAAGTGTCATGCTCAGCACACAAGGTTTGATGGCTCTTTATGTAACCCCATTAAAGTCAATGAGAACGAAACACACACTTTGCTCTGCAGAGATGGGATTACTCATGCACCTAAAATTAAACATGTGGTTAAGTGCTCTGCTGAATCAGGGCCAGAGAGATGGAAAACGAGCACTGCCAGTACTGATTCTCCCCCATCGTCTTTTCCACACAGCTGCCTCCTGACGCCTGCTGACTCTTTCGTAAGTATGGACTTTAGCTATAGTACTGTATTAATTACCAAAAGAAACTGGGCCACATCCAGAGCCCTGGCCTCACTGAGGTCTTGGACTAAACTTCCATTAACACCAAGTTAAGATCATAAAAATAGTTTTCTGTAGCATAAGAATGGAGTTGTTCCTAACATGATGGAGATGAGGTTTCCTGTGACAGAACCAAATTAGTGGAGAAGTACAACTACCAGATAAGTCTAGAGGAAAGGTAAATTTTCTGCTGGGAAATGTACATTAGAGAGCTTCTTCTGCAGTTTTCTTTTGTGTGAACTTAAACAATTAACTTGCCAAATCTTTTTGCATAAATAACTCTTACATACCTGAGAAAACTACGTAGGTTTGTGTACAGCAAATTTGTTATTAACACATTTGCTTATTTAACAGGTGTGTTAATAATCATTAATTTGATCAAACATATAGAAGAATTGTGGTTGCATCAAGCAGTTTCTTTAGTTTTAAAACCAAAAGTGCAAGCTAGAATGTAATCTGTTTGAATCAGGGAAAATGTCATATGTGTGTGTTTGACATAAATGATTATTCATTTGACAAGCATTTGGAATTTACGTTACATAAATTTGGTAAGTCACCATATTCTTACATTTCCTCACCACTTTCAGAATGACATTCCAAGAGGCCAATTCAGTCTTCTTTTAGAATAGGCAGATTCTTCCTCTATCCATGTAGGCATCCCATGAGAAAACAATTGAGGTAAAGCATATCGTACAAGAATATCAGTGATATTACAGATATTATAGCTTAATAAATAATGGTTTTTATTTTTGTATAAATTATAAAGCTATGGGTTTTCTGATAAACATTGATGATAAGGCTTTGATGTGCATTTTCTTATCTTTGGAAATGCGGGCATATCTGATTGAAAAAAGCACTGAAAAGTAGACAGGATGCAGAATTTTAGAAAATGTTGTATTCCCCTCTCACAGTGCAAAAAAATTAAAAGATTTTAAAACTGCTTACCATGTGGTTTGTTCTGTTAAATTAAATCAATATCAGAGTAAAGGCCCAGGAATTCCAAGAATTTTTGCACAGGTCATTTGACTTATCTGTCTCTCCGCTTGTTCCTCTGTTATCAGTGTATTACTGAGAACTGCCTTTGAACCAACAAAGTAAAATAGAATTAGAATTGTAAAAAGCTTGATGATATTAGATAAAAAACTGATAAGTAAGAATAAATTATGATGTCAAATATGTACTAAATATAATATGTAGCAGGCACTACATAATAATTTATAATAACCAATAATAATAATAATAACGCAATGCACAACAATCCTTTAAAAATCTGGTGTCTTTCATTACTGCCAGTAGATCTGGGTCTCCAGCTACTTGCTTTTTAATGGAAAAAGTCTGTTGCCAGGCTGGACACTTCTCAGTGAGGCTTTGTTAGATACAGACTAACTCCAGGAAATGCAGAACTGGGCACATACTTCTGCTATGCTCCAGAACTTCATAAAGCATCTAAAACTATGCTTCAATATTTAACTTCTTCTTTCTCAGTTCTTGCCTTGATTATCATCATGGAAAACGCAACCCAAGACAGTTGGTCTGTGTTGCTTTTTGTCAATCCTCACATATTAAATGCATAGATGTTAGGTCTATGGTGTTTTAGGTGTAAGGGGGCAAATACAAATGTCATACGAATCAACAAATAATTAATGTCCCTTCCCAAAATGAAAAGAACTCAACCTTCACAATGTCCGTATCTTGAAAGAGCCACTTTTCTTTAGTCATTGTTCCATATTTACACTTATCCAGTTGAAATCTGAAGATTCAGAGAAGCAGATCCCTGTTAAACTTCTTGCCTGTAACAGGCTGATGAAGAACACAGTGGCTAAAACTCTAAAAGGCTGCTGTCTGTCAGACTTCCTTGTTGAACATTAGACCTGGGAGCTTGTGTTTGCTTTTTTTGGCTGTTAAAAAAAAATCACCTTAAGCTGAGCTCAAGTAAAAGCATTTAAAAAAAAATACACTTTCTTTCCCCCCAACATTACTGTTTATAAGGGAATGAAGACTGTATAGGGAATGCAATCCAGGAAAGATGGCAGAAGCTTTTTTGTGGCTGTGGCTAGATTAATATTAGAGTGGCTATAACTCTTACATGATCAGCTTGCTTTAAGAGATAGTGATATTTAAATGAATAAGGTAAAAGGCCTGGAAAGAGATAAAAGCGAACAATGCTGCACTGTGGTGAGCAGCAATGGATGCCCAGGCATATCCTAGGGGAAGTACTGACCTGTGACAGTTTACTCCTGGCACTGGGGTATGTCATTTTTCTCTGATTTCTTCACAGTCATCTTCTTCCCCATTTCCCCTAACCATTTTACCATGCGTATTTTTATTATTTTTTCATATATTTTTAATACGTGTATTTTTGGTGACAGTCTGAGTGTTGCAGAAAAATCTACTGTACAGGACACAGAATTAAGAAGTCTGCATGATTTACCCATCCCACAAGTAAGGACTAGAAGCTGGAATACCTCTGTCTATCAGTTTCTAGAGTGGCTTCAAGAAGATAAAGGCTCTCTGTATAATGTAGCTGAAGAAGCCATTTAGCCTGCAAGGCAGACAGGACATGTCAATTAAGGATGACCTAGTTTCACTGGACTGGTGGAGATTATGGGTATTCTCTGAACTATGCTGGAAAGCAACCACAAATCATATGGCTCTCCTTGGCAAAACTACCCATGAGAAGTGGGATTAATTTTGGCCTGAAAAATGAAGTTTTGTCAGTTTGGACAGCTATTTCCCAGAGACAGTCTGGTCTGTGCCTGTGGTACCCTGAGCTTAGCAAGCAGCAGGTGCTGAGCTGAAGGGTCACAAAGCTAGATTCAAGTAATAGAATTAAAGAGTGGCTGGTCATTTTATCTTCCTGATAGAGGGAGAGCAATACAAGAGCAGGAAGTATGAGGTAAGAACCACAAACAAAGCCTGGAGGGATGATTTGTTATGATTTAGGGTCATATGAGAATTCTTGAAAGAGCGTCAACAAAATCTGGGTGTGGTAAAAGTGCGTCCTAGCAGAAGGTCTTAAAGCAGACAACAAAACAATTGCAGGAGTTCACGTGGTCTAGACCAATGGCCAAATACAGGAAACCACAAAGTGTGCTTGCTGGCAGAGAGGAAGAAGTGCCTGAGAGTGGAAAATCACTGTTATAGCCAAGCAATATCCAGGAGGGACCTAGACACTTCCTCACAGAGCACCAGGAATTATGTGGGCGACTCTGGCTCTGTGTTCTCAAGGATGGATCAGGACAGATGCCAGCAGGGAAAGCAGCATCCCTGGGGGAGTGTATACAAGGGGGGAAGAGCAGACCAGCAAGAGGGAAAGTTGAAACTAGACAGAAATACCCATTCCACAGATACCCATCACACAAAGCGGTCTGTGAGATCAATCGAGGTCTAAAAGCAGTTTGTCCTGCAAATGACCTTATGAAGGAGAGCAGCTGGCCCAGGGCTCTCTGTCAGTTAAGGAAAACAGAAGTCTTTGGGATTATGTCAGAAAGTGATTGGTGTCTGTAGATGCTCACCCCCAGATCACCATGACCCAGTGATGAAGATGAAAATCTAAGGGTCACACTGGCTGGAATAGGCAGTGGTCCAGCTGCACGAGACTGCAGGTGAGACTGCAGGTGAGCCTGACGACCCAGTGTCTGGGGAAAGAGTAACACTTACTGAGGTGTCAACGGGACTGAACAGAAAGAATCACTAGGTGCATTAGCACAAGATAAACTTGCAGCACATGAGTGTCACATGCTTTTTTGGTAAAAACTAACATACTGCAAAATAGAGTAAAACACAAACCATGTAACCTTGATTTACAAGACTTAGGTAACCTTAGTGCAGCTAACCTAATGGTAAAACTTCTAGTTGACCTCTCTGATAGGGCTGAGTGGCCAGAAAGCTACAGTGTGGGATCTGCCAGAACATCCCTACAGAAAAGCTTTGCTTTTTTTGATTGCTGCTAGCAACTTACTGTTGTCTGGAGCCATGCACAGCAGAAGCATTTGGTATTTTGCCAAAGCAAAAAGGAGCGGGTGTTTTACCCCGGCTGCTTGGAAGGATTCAACTCTCTTTGTATTTCACACATACCTCTACAATGTACCCAGAGCACCATGGAGGCGAAGCAAAATCTGCATGTGAGTCAGAGAGGAGACTGACACCGAGAAGAGATGGAAGTTGGCTGGATTTGCCTGAAAAAAACAGGGTGGAAGCAGGGATTAGTATCCTGTCGTTTGCCATCCAGCAGTCATAAGGCAGGAGTGACCACCAAGGGGCAGCATTTTCTTAATAGTTTTGTCATGTTGGTTCTAAGATCTTCTGCCCTACTATCCCTATGACAACATGCAGATATCCGAAATAAATAAATAAATATACAAAGTAAGTAGTGCGTGTGAAAATAGCCTTGGGGCCCTGCAAATTACAGTCACCAGAAGAGTGCCCAGCACTGGCCTCTTTTGGAGGTACAGAGTAGAGAGGTCACAGAATCTGGAGAAGATTTGTAAAATGCCCTGACTTATGTGGAATGTACCATTGATCGATATTTTACACTTTAATGTCACGCAGTGCAAAAGTGTGATTAATGGAACAATTAACATCCCTTGCTTCCAGCAGAGACCTGAACCTTCATTTTGGTGGGTTTTTTTTCAGTACCATAACGTTTAGCTAGTTTAAAAGTGTTCTTTAATTTCATTATGAGCTCATATCCAAATTTTACAGAGATACAGTGAAAAATTATGTCACATTGTCAGCAAAGCCAATTAGATTATGATCCTTTAATCACTCATATTGAGCATGAAGTCCCTGATTCAGCAATGCATTTAAGTGTGCTTTGAATTTTAATTATGTGTGATGATCATTGTTATTCAGAAAGGTGTTTAGGCGTATGCTTGTATGTTTTGCTGAACTGAAGCTTGAGAGCAATAAGAAGGCATCTGGCACTTACCTAAGAGCAATCGAGGGTGAGTCATAGTAGTGAAACTGAAGCTGTGGTCACAGAGTTACTGCATAGAGCAGTCTCCTAACCCTGTACTATAATAATCAAGAAAGAAAAGGATCTGCTTATCTCAGTCTTCAGATTCCTGAAGTGTCTTTTTTTTTCTGGTTGAAACTGCATGATTTGACCAGGGTCCTTTAATTTCTTGTCAATCAAGGATGATGAATACGGGAATGTTTGTTTTTTTCATCACACTTTCCACTGGACAAATAATTCCCAGCACGCAGGGGTGGCTGCTGAACAAACTCTGCTGTAAAACCAGTTGAAAGGCTCCCATTGATTCTGAGGAAAGCGGCTTCAGGCCCTGGGTGAGTCACTGCACGAGCTGCCCTGGTCTCAGCACTTCTTGTGCTGTCTCTGTAATACAGCAGCAGATCAAGGTCTCCCAGCCAGTGACTAACAAATGCTTAGATTGGAGAATCACTTCCCAATCCTGAAGTCTTCTGACAGCAGGCTGCTGTCTCTTTCTAGTTGCTTCCTTCTTTCCAGATGTCTCAGTCGTCAGTGGGAGCTACCCTAGGACGGCAGGCTGTCTCTAACAGCAGCTGGCAGGGCTCTGGCAAGCGCTGTACTCGGGGCAAGGCACCACTGCTCCACTTGCCTCATCGTGATACTAAGGGAAGGACTGAACCCCCTGTCAACTCAGAGTGATAAATGAGAGAACTCCCCAGCTGATTATCAGCTCTTTTACCTGCAATGTCCTGGACCATTTAAATCCTACTATGACTGATTAAAAACATAATGGAAAATTGATTTTTTTCTGTGTTATAGGGGGAAAATCAATGCAGATTAAGAACAAGAGAAACAGTGAAAAGGAAGAAATACAACTGCAAATTCCACTGGACTCAAACCCAAAACCAAAAGTATATATTCTAAACTGCAGGAACACACACTTTCTAAAGCCTCCTAAGTCTCTGCACTGGTAAAATAATCTCAAACAAACTTGAAAGCAGATTGAAAATAGATGGGGTGTCTCTAAGTGAAGAGAGACAGTTATCCTCTCCACCTGCTAACAAATACAGTTCCTTTTTTTGTTATGA
Organism: Irena cyanogastra; assembly: GCA_013397155.1. NCBI lineage: Eukaryota > Metazoa > Chordata > Aves > Passeriformes > Irenidae > Irena > Irena cyanogastra. The sequence continues at coordinate 380,161 of VWZV01011959.1, read as the reverse complement.
AATGTCTCTAACTTAAAATACGGCCTGAAAGTAAACTCCTTCATCAATTCATGATGAATTCTTCAAAGGCATTTTGGAAGACACTCTAAACCATTGGCTTTATTGCAGCTTTATTTAGGATTTGAGGAGAGAGAATACTGCAATCAGAAAGGAAGAAAGACAGACAGAGGAAATAATTACCTTTCAACTCCTGTGATTTAGAAAGAATAACATGCTTCTTTCTTGATCTGTTATATTATATACTTAGAGAGTAAAATTTGACAATGTGGCATTAAACTGTAACTGCCTGCTGAAGTGATATCATCCTCTACTGTATACCAGGAGCTTCTGGACCTGGGAATTCTGTGCCTTTCTAGAATGCATCCTCCCACTGCTTTTGGATTAATCACTGTACGCTCCCCTCTGTACTTTCCAGCAGAAGTGATTAATGGAAAGGGTGGGTAGCCATGCCCTCACTGCTGTGTAATCACTTCTCTTCATTTAGAATAAAGGTCAATTTTGACAGCAATACTATATTTTTTAAATTATTGTTTTTCTAAGTTCCTCAAACTCTTTTGACAAACCTAGGTAAGTTTTCATCCTTTCTGAAGTTGTGCAGCCATACATATTTATTCATCATGTAAAGGAGAAAAAAGTTGCTGCAGTGCTCTGGGCATTTAAGACCTGCTAAAAGTACAGCACCAAGTAGGTACTTCTGGTGCTGATGAGTACGTATCTGTCTGAGGATGCAGAGCTGAGCTTGCTGTTCAGTTTTGGAGGCCTTCCCAAACACTTCAACATTCCACCTGATAAAGAAAGTAGGCTGGGAAAAATGCTAGACATTAATTGTGGCAAAGATTGTCCTGTCTCCATTTTGACAACGGGATTAAGAAAACATGGTTTCTAATGGCTACACTGAGAATTAGGGATGTTTGACATCTGTTTCTGTAATTCTGCACTCCCTAAATGCTCTAAAAAACATGCAAAGGCACCAGATTCTGTGACAGGAACACCAGAAGAAATACCTCAAGGAATATAACTGGGAAGCTGGGCACTGCATATAATGGGTACTGGCCTCCAGAATTGCCTGCAGCAGGATCCTGAGCTCAGCATTGCAATCCTGTTCTTCCTTTTTTTCCATCACGTCCTCTGCTATGTGAGTGGTTTTGTCTATCCACTGCCAAACTTTAAACATCAGAAAACTTATAAACTCAAACTAAACCATTTGGCTTAAAAAGCTGCAATAAAAGTGAACATTGGAGAATATGAATCAGATAAATGTGTCCCTGTGACAAGAGTTTGTTTTTTCTACTGAAAAATAATTTGTTATTCCATATGTTTTGCCACTGAAGGTTTGCTTTTAGAAAGCACGTTATAGAGACTATCAGAAATTTTCTCTGAAGCTGAGTTCAAATACGTGCAAAAATTAGACGTTTCTCTTTTTCAGTGTGCGTATAAATAACATTAGAGCACTCTCCCCATAGAGTGTATGGCAAAGATGGAGATCCATTTACAGATAACCTACGTAAGCTGTGGTGTCTTTGTACCAAAGCAATGATGATGTGAGTTAGCTGAGGATTTGCTCCTCGTTCACAAAATCGGCTCATGGTTCAGTTCCTTTTCGCTGGTAAAGCTTTTAGATTACCAGCAGCACTTTTGGAGTCTTGTTTCGTAGTCCTTTTGCCTGGCTGGTGCTGCTTGATAGCCCTGGAGCAACACTTATCTGGCAGTATTCATGACTAACTTGTCAGAACCCTTTCAAAGCTGAATTCTTATTGAAGGAGGGTTGGAATTGCAAATAAAGAACCTTTTTTCTTATCTGATTTCAGCTGTGGCCAGGGGAAAAAAGTACTTTGTGGGTTGTTTGTGGGTTATTTCTACACATAGAGGATTGTGTCACAGGAACCTTTCAGCCAACTACCATCTGCTGCTGCTAATGGAAACTGTCTAAACCATCCCAAATTAGGCAAGTCTCTGAGATCTAACCATATGAAGAATGAAGAATTTGCAGTCACTTAAATTTTCAAAATGGCATCCTAAAATTTGTGGGTTTCTTCCAAGTCCCTCACAAAAATATCCTGCAATGTACAGCAGTGCAGCGCCGAGGATGAGTCCAGGGAAAGAGGGGGTCACTCTGAGGTAATGGAAAAGACAATTTCTTTGAAACAGTTGGAATATACCCAGTGATTTGGATATGTCTATACATTGTGGGTGCTGGGAATAGGCTGGAGAGGCAGGAATCACTCGGGAAAATGTATTTCAGCAATGGACTTTAACAGCACAAGACAACTGAGCAGACCTACCTCGCACGTTTGTGTGATTAATAGCTGTGGTGAAGGGTTAGCGAGTAACAGCCTGATGCCAAATGGATATCAATGGGATCAAACCATGCATTTGGCAGATGTAGGAAGGAGCATTCATTGGTGTACACAGAATAAAGGATAGTGGGGCAGCAACTCCTTGAACCCCCGGTAGAGCTCTGGCACGTGAACAAGAATCTGGCTGTAACCCTGCACAATAGGGACCACGCGTGTACACATGTGCACACAATTACATGGCATGAATGTAACAAGAGAAAATTGAATATAAAATATTACAGAAAGCCAATAATTCTGGTTTATATCCTTCCTTCTCCTTGATGCATAAGAGAACCTGGCTATTTTAGAATCTGGGTTCTATTTACATAGCCAAATTTAATGCTCTTTCTTGTGCAAAATATGGTCGGAAGGAATTTAAAATGTCAACATTCTCTAGACCTGTTTATCTCTTTTCGTGCCTCCCTCTGTATTAAGGAATAGACACTAGATGATTGAAACTGCAACAGTTCTGCTGAAGATATGACAAGTTATACCAGCTGCAAATGTGATCCAAAATCTCTGGCAATGTACTTGCCCTACAAAATAAGGATTTAACTACATAGGATCCAGCAGTAGGAAAATCCTTTTGTTGATCATGGATGTTGCATCTCTTACTCATTAGTAGATTGAGGAAACTAAATTAAGGCTTTCACACAGGAACTAATATTTTCCATGAGATGTATTCAATAGGACATAGTTGTTTTCCAAAAATTCCTAATGGAAAAAAAAAAGGAATAACATTAGTTTTACCAACTTTATCTAAAAATTATAACAAAAACAATCTTATGATGGCAAATTTTTCTCAAGGTCACTAGAGATTGATCAAAGTCCAAGTCTTCTATTACCAGTGTGGAAACACCTCACCACTGGGCCAGTTTGGTGATGGTAAATTTCATGGGAGCTACAGCTAAGTATATTTTCCAAGGTATACTTTCCCAAGCAAACAAAGTAAACAAATATTACTAGAACAAAACATAAGAATAGACTAAATAAATTAGAAAGCTGCTACTTTGCAAAACACAGGGAATTCTCTCCTCTCTGCCAATGTACATGGGAGGGAAAAGTACTGGAATAGAGTCTCCAAAGAATTTTATTTTTGGTGTGCACACTGGAGATTGTAACCTTCATTTCATTGCATCCTATGGCACACATCAATGGAGCTGGAATCCAGCATGTATGTGCAATAGCCAGTAGCCAAGCAATCAACTTATTGTTCACAGAGTACTCTCTGTGAATAAATACAATTCTGTATTTATCTGTTTGTGTGACACAGCAGGGAAGAAATCTGGGTCACCTGCATTTCCTGAGTCACTGCAGTCACTTAAAAGCTGCAAATGCTCCACTGAACTGATTAAACTTCTGCTACAAATCTTGTGTATAAAAAACCACTCACACGTTTCATATTTTGCATTTTACCATATTTGAAAATAAAAGAAGAATTTGCCTTATCTCTAATCAATCTAGAAATGTCCTTAAACCACTAAAAATGCAGTAATGTGTTTATTTCATTAATAAATAAATTTAATGTAACTTTATTGCTAGCATGTGCTAATTATATTTTGACGTATGGAGACAAAGGCCATCTGAGATTTTAATTCAGAGTTTCATTTATACAGAGAAGGTGTTTCCTCAGATTGAGCAAGCAGATGAGAAGAAACATTAATTCCTGCTAATTTAGTTTCTGCTTCTGCTATATTGTTAATTAAGAACCTAGAACTACTTGAGTTATGCTCTCTGGGCTTGTCTATATTGTAGTAAAAAATGTCATTTAGCTCCAATATTATTATGAAAAATCAAACTGACTCTGTTTAGAGGGGTTCAAAGGTTTACTCCCTATAATATTTTTCCCTTGTTTATTTAACTCTTGAGAATTGTGCTTGTGCTGGTGTTAGATATGTTTTGGTAATGTTGACATATTCCCTCTGAAATAAGAGTAATCATGGTTTTCCTGGCTTTACTTCATGCTTATGCAGCAGGAAGCCAGGATTGTATTGAAGTAAAGAAGTAAATTAGGTTATTCCACAGAAAATCTGCAGGGATTGAGGTGGAAATTACACTTGCATCTTTGGCTGCTTTTGCTCTGCCGTGGGATGAAGATCTGATCTTGCTGCCATAGAGATGCATAATTTTTGTCCAGTTTTCACAGCCAATATCCCAGGTTGTACATTTGAAGGACAAATAAAGCAGAAGTAGACAGATCTAGAGTAAAAACTGTCTTTCAACATCTGCATCACAGGGGAAGTGTCAATAGCCTGAAAAGTAGAGGACTTACAGGCAGCACAATGATTCACTTCTTTCTATGGGAAGGAAGATGACAAGGAACAGATTTTCAGCTGCTGATGAAACTTTTCCATCTACTGGGCAATGCAGCTGCCAAGAAATTATGAGAGGCAGGATATGATACACAATTCATACTCCCTATCCTCCACCTGCACAAGATCCAGGCTGTGCACCACAGACCTCTTGGTTATGTTGCAGGCATACATCCGTCAAGCAGAACTTTTCTCAGAATTAGTGTCCTAGGCCAAATTAATCCCTGAGATAATTCCATGGTGTTTTGTCTAAGGAAATATCAATTACTGTGAATGGAAGGATGATCTCATGATGAAAGCAAATGAATGACTTGGAATCATGGCTGGGACCTTGGATAGATTCCTTTTCTGCTGTAGAGTTCCCATATGATTTGGATAAACTGACACAAATGCCAGTTGCCTTGATTTCCACCTGTATAAAATGAGGTTAATTCTAATTTACTTCCAGAGTCATCTCTTAAGAATCTGTATTTCTTTGAGCTGTTTTGATAAAAAGAGCTACAAAAAAAGCCCAACCTAACAAAACTAAACCAAACCAAATCAAACAAAACATCTCCAAAAGCCAAAACTGGCATATTGCTATTTTTATAAAGCATGAGAAAAACAGTAAGAGGATCATTTTCTGGGAGATGACAAATAGACATATCTGCATTTAGTAAGTTTATACTGTCAACTTACTCTGAACAAGAAGGATTAAAAACTCTTTTTGATCTCTCTTTGAGCTATCTCAAAGGACATGGGAGATAAATATGCAAAGCAGATTAGGATTAGTCTAGAATGAAGTAATATTAAGAAACTGATGCTTGAAAATTCAAAAGAGGCTAAAAATTACCTTTTTCTCTGCCACGGAGATATGCTCACCTATGAGTCATACAAATGCTCCTGCATGTTTTGTGCATACAAGAAACATCCCTTGAACTATCTTTTTTTCTCTGTAGAGAGAGTCTGCATAATTAGATTAGGTCATGTTAAAAATGCATTGGTTTTCTCTCTCCCTCTCTCTCTTTCTCTCCCCCTCTCTCTCTCTCCAGCTCTGCAGCAATACTCTAGCTCCACTGACTGATCTAAAGCAGGAACTGGTGCCTCCCAGAAATGTACATCCTTAAGAAATGTGTTCAGCTAAAATCTCTTCCCCGTACTGATGGAAGTCCTGTGTATGCTTGTTTTTCCTGCATCTGTTTAATTTTTATTGGCATATTCCATACAGATTTCCATGAAATTTTACAGTTTTGGAGTTGCAACTTATTTTTACTTTGCCTGTCATTGCTGATATTATTATTATCATAACACTAGCAAAAACAAAACAAAACAAAAAAAAAACAAAAGCAATTTCTTATAGAAAGCAGAAATACCGGTGTCTTTGAAGATTAACACGATCTTGTTAGCATGAAAGGAAAACAGCAGCTTGGATCCAAGTCCACAGAATCAAACACATTACCTCTATGGATCAGTGACTAATTGTGAAAGCAGCACTTGGCTAAAGCATTTTCCTCTACTCCTCTTTCTCCACTTTTTATCAAGTAAAATCATTTTTTCCTTCCTTAGATAACATCAGTTTATTCTTTACTGCATGGGTGTTTTGAAATGGACCAAAGTTTCTAAGGTTCATAAAGCTACATCTTTGGGTGTCATTTGGATTGTTCAAAATTAGGCACAGTATGTTATGACATTGCTTTGATGGTATCTGAGGATAAGAACTGGCAAAAACATTAAAAATTCCACTTAATTGTTCCTATAGTAACATTACCACTTACCCCAATCAAAAACCCCAGCAGCTTTCAAGGGGTTAGCCTTTCTCTTCTCAGATGCTTTGAGGAAGTTGGCACAAATATTTTTTACAAGCTCCAGCAAATGAATCCAGTGTATAGAAATTGAAGTGTCTAATCTAATCTGTTGAGGATCTGTGCCACATGCATTACCCTGACATTTAAGGTCCCACAGTCAGAGACCGGTTAACCAAATCTGTCACTGTGACAGACATGTATTTCTACATGCTGTGCCACAACTTAATCTTTCAGGCACCGTTTAGGTGAAATATCTTGTAGCACAGTGACTCAGAGTCCATAATGTCTTTAAGGAAGAAATTTCCCAACAGGTATTAAAACTGATAATTTTGATTGTCGTACTTGCAATAAAGCAAAACAAAGTGAATTTGTCTACCAAGCTCTACACAGTAGATCAGCTGTTAGACTATGCAACTCTAGTTATCTTTATAATTACTGTTGTTATTATTAAGTGTTATTGCAACCCTACACCTCTTCCCTGGCACCACAGCCTGTGACTTTCTGTATGTGAAGACTGTTTCCAAAATATCTGCTTAGTGACAGATCTGAACGTCTAAATTAGCTCTTCTGACACCTTGTGGTTCCTGTACATCACATTGCAAATCTGCTATGAGTCAGAATCTCTCAATGATATAGTAAAATATAATGTTGTTCATAACTACATGCACTTAATACTTTTAGCTAACTCTAAGAAAAGAAGGAATTCTTTTATCATTATTTGATTTCTACCCTCTTGTTTTCTATTGTGGTGTTGTTTTACAGTGTTAATAATTTCTATGTTCAATTTGTCTCCAGGTTTCTGCACTGGCTCTTTCTGGCTGCTGCCCCTGGCGTGGCTCAGGTTGTGGAGTCCCAGAGCTGACAGGTGGGGTGGTGCATGCACATGGTGCCATCTGTATCTTTCTGCAAAGTAGGTTATCTCCACTGGACATAGCTCTTGCCATTGGGAGGAAACTTGCCCTTTGTTTCTGCAAGAAACAAGAAATGTGTCTGCAAGATACAGACTGTGTGGATTCTTGTAGTGCAGCTAAATCTACTTGGACAGGCTGGTTCCAGTCACCCTGGAGCACTTGGGATGTCCTGGGGAACAGGCACTCTCTACACAGTCTACACATTTCATCTCACCCTTTCTTGACAGTTGCTTTTATTAGACAGTGCCTGGCTTTGTTAAACTTTTTTTTTTCTGGAGGATCTATTTTGCTCCTAAAGCTTTTCTGCCAGACCTCATCTACCCCAATCTGCAGTCCTACCTCTTTCAAGAAAAAAATACATATGCTTTTGATGGATAACAAGAGGCTTCTGCCACTATGACTCAGCAGCAATTATGCTGCTTTTTATGCAGAGTTTATTAGGGTGTTCTAAAGAAGGAGCTGTACAAAGCTAGTGCGTGAATTCAGCAATTCCACTGCAGCAAGAAGGACTAAGTTGTGATGGCTGAGATCTTGGCAGTAGGTCCAGAAGCATATTGAGAATTGGTGTTTGAAAGGAAGGCTCACAGGTCTTCTGACGAAGAGTACCAACTCTTTAAAATCTAGGTTGCTGTGTTCAGTGCTTCAGGCTGAAAAGTTTAACGCCAGATCAATGTGATCTGCTAATGGGTTCAATAAGGCCCCTCAAAGCTTTAATGTTCTGAAAAAAATGCACCCTCCCCCCCCGTCTGCAATTACTGCCACTGATGGTGATAACACACTCCCTGAATCTAAGTAGAAGCAGCTGAGATGTTTGTGACACTTGGGGCAGACTTCCCAGGAGCACTTTAAGCATTGCTTGAAAAGAAGTCTTAATGTACTTTGTATATTTTGAGGTTGCAAAGAACAGCATTAAATAACCACATAGGGGAGAAAGAAAACTTGTTAAAAGTTCCCCAATTTATTAGACACAACTTGATTGACAGACTCCAATTCTTCCGAGGCAGCATGATGTGCCACTTGATGAAAATCATGAGGAAACTGTTACATTAAAGGGCTGGCTAGCAGCGAAAGGAGGCAATGCTTTAAAAACTTTCTATAAAAAAGAAATAAACAGCTTGATGGACCCAAATCCTCTACGTAACTTCATGCCTCTATATCCCACGAATTCTGGAAGATGGTTTCAATGTAGTATTTTCCCCAGCTGGCTTTTCTTTCCCGTCTCTTTATCTGTCCTGCTCAAGGGGCGCATCTCTGGCTATACCCACCGCTCCTCTCGTGGGCAGCAGCTGTCGGGCTCTCCTGAGGGAGCACTAGCTTGCAGCACTCCTTGCCTTGGGGTGTGTTTGTTTCCGACCCTCTCCGCCAAGTTTCAGTGATTTTGCTTAACTGTAAGCTAAGCTAAGCGCTCCCTATGGATGTTCACACTGACAGAGAGGGAAACAGCAGGCTGTGGGCAAGTGTGGAGCCTCCCGCTCAGGCATCCCATCCCCAACACAGCTATAGCCCTTCTCTTTCCAACTAATCTGACCTCTTCAGCAGGGCTGAATAAAAAGAGAAAAAGGGAAACAGGAAAACAAGGAAAATAAAGACGGGAAAAGGAAGAAGAGAAAAGGGGAACACAGAAAAAGGGAAGAAGGGGGAAAAAGTCAAAGAGAAAACGGACAGGAAAAGGCAAATGGAAAAATGAGAAAAAGCGAAGGAAAACAAGCCCTGATTGCGCGCAGCTGGCAGCGGGACACGGCGCAGCCCGAGTCTCCGGAGCGGGAGCGGGAGCGGGAGCGGG
>VWZV01011959.1:299712-371017 GCA_013397155.1 Irena cyanogastra | reverse complement strand
GGGCGGGGGTTGCTCACCTGTCGGGAGCGAAGCTTCGGCCGCTCCCCTTCTGGTGCCCGGGGAGGCGCCGAAGGGTCCCGGGGCTTTGACGGCTCGGACTCGGTCCTCTGCAGCCCCACGCAGCGGGAGGGGACCCGCCGTTCCAAGTTGGCGTGTCCCGGACTGATCCCTCATGTGCGGTGTCAGCGGGGTGCCCGGCCGCCTCCCGTCCCGTTCCCCGCTCCGCCGGGACCGAGCGCCCACGGGAAGTTGCCGTCCGCTGCCAGGCTGCGCCGGGCGGCCGTGGGGAGCGGAGCCTCGCCGGCCGGGAGCGCCGCTGGGCTGGCTTGGGCTGCCCACCTGNACCTGCTCCTCTCCTGGCCGTACCTGCCCGCCGAAGCTGCGGAAAGGCGCTGCTCTTAGTCGGGGGAAATTCCAATTTGTGCCTTTTCCGGTGACTTAATCTGATCGCATTTAAAACAGATGCATAATTATAATGTATTATTAGGGAGAACAGCACGCCTGGCTAAACTTATTAACCGTCCTGGGGTGATTCATGCTCCATTGGAATTAAACCATCCAAAAAGTGAGCCGGGATTGACTTTGACAGCATTTCATCAGTCTCTTCTCTGTGGCCAGAGACCGCCTGCCCCGGGGGCGGGTGGGTGGGTGGGGGGCTCTCCCGGCCTCGTCCCATCCCGGCAGCGCGGCTGGAATCCTGCGGGAGCCAGCAGCGGGGCTGCCTGTGCGGGAGTGAGGGAGGGAGCCAGGAGTGCCCTTGGGTGGGTGGGTGTGTGAGCGGAGGGTCTTACGGCGCGGCTCAGGTTCACGGAGCCAGCGAGCTCCCTGAGCAGCTGTCAGGCAGGGTTGGAGCCTTTGGTGTGAGAGGAGGAAACGGGACGAAGCACGGCGAGGTGGGATGAGGGATGTGCCTGATCAGGAAGGTGTTTGCTGGATGAGTTGAACTTCCCGGCGCGCTGATGGGATGCGGAAAGGGTCAGATGTGTCTTTGATTAGGCATTTACCTTGGAAAATAACCTGCCTGTCCTGCAGTAATTGGTTACTAAACTTGGAATTTTCCTCCCGTAAGCGGCATTACAGTGCACCTGCCGTGTTTAAGATCTGTCACCGCTTCCAGAATACTCCCCCCTGTTTTCAAGGCTTGCTACTATAAAAACCTATTATACTGGAAGCAAATGCCAAGTGTTAGTCCTGGTATAGGTCTCTGGCTGGGAACAGTGTTGGCTGCAGAATGTGGCAATTCAGGCTTCAGCCCTCCAGGTCATTTACATGTACTTGAAGCCTTGCAAGCAATTAGGTGGTTTTAGGTTTCTGTGAGTCTTCCAGTTTTCTAAGTGATTTTTCTTAAACCTATTTTAAAGTTTTGAAGCTTCATTCATAAACAATAAAAAAGTCTGCTGTTGCCCTGAAATGTGAGGTCTGAGTTGGATCAATAGGAAGCAGTGAATATTTTGATACAGTGACGTTATTTTAAACCCGCTTATTATAGTTAAGAACTGCAGGAGTTGTGGAATATTTACGCAACCCTACATAGCATATATTGCAGTGTTTGGGCAAAAATTGGGTTGTTTAAGCACAAGCTTAAAAGCCTGTCCTGCAGGCCAGTTTAAATGGACTAGGCATAGAAAGCAGTATGAAGTACTTTCTGGTGCTGTTGATGTGGAGGTCAGGGTTACTCTTGTTCGTGCCTGAGTGTGCTTTAGTGCAGTTAGAAAAAAGTAGTATTTCAGTGTCATCTCTGAAAGTGTGGAAAAGATAATCACACATGGATTTTGCCAGTACTAATCTCACACTGTTTAAAAGGTGTTCTAAAAGACTGCTTTGTTCATGTGTTTACCTCCTAACTAAATAAAGTACTTCTCATCATTGTAGCTAAGATTTAGGCATTGACTGGAGTGCTCTGAAAGCCAGTTAATGGCATGTCCGTATGTGGGATCATCTAATTAGGATGTTTTTCAATTGCAGCACTGGAAGGGACAAGGCAGAAAGGGCTGTTTCGTGCTAGTAATTATTGAACTAGAAAGGGTTATCTATTCAAAGAGGCAGGCTCTCAGACCCAAAGTATTCTTTTAACTGTAATCACAGAATCTTGCTGCCCTGCAGGAGCTGGCTTGAAATGTAACAGTAGAAAAGGAGGTCGATGCTGGAGCTGCAGGACACATCCCTTCATGTGGGAGATGGATCATACTACTAACTTGAACTGAACTAAGATTGTGCATTTAAGCTGGGAACCATCAATGTCTTGTTTCAGGAGGGCAGCATATTGCCGTAGTTTTTATTCTCCTTCCTTTGCTATTATATTGAAATTACATCAACTGTTCTCTTTTTAATATAGTGATCAAACTTACTACATAAAGGGTGTCTGTAATTGCTTTCTGTATTTTTTTTATGTAGGTTGGGCAAGATTAAGTGGCATCATAAAACTTCTTATAGCAAAATCAATTTTCCAATGGTAAAACGTAATATTTTAGCAGCAGCACGGCACCAAACTAAAGACTGTATGGACAGTGATATAACCAACTTGCTTGTAGTCTGGGCTTTGACTTTGTATCAAAGGATTCAATACTTTGTTTCCCACCCTTTACCCACTTAAACTGAAATAGCATGAATTTTAAGCCTGAGGAAGTTGAGCGAGCAAATGTACATGTTCTTACTTTTTGTCATTAGTCTGCTTAACTGCTTTCTTTCAGGCTGAGCAGATATATTGCACATAATCAGTGCAATCCCAATATTTTTGAGCAGTTGACTTATCGATTACTTTGAATGAAAGTGTCACTTGTCAGTTTCTAGTCAGTTTCTAAACACAAAAGCCAGTGTGGTTTTTTTTTTTTTGTTCTGTAGATGTAGACCTAGAAAACACAAGCTTTTGCCACCCTTGTCCCTGCTGCTGCAATTCTTACAGACAGCTGTGATATTTCCTAGTTACGTGTGTAGATTATTACTGAGAGTTTCACCTCTCCAGCTCAAAACCTCCTTGTTCGGCTAGGAGCAAATAGATATATTTTCCCCCTCTTTTTACTTATTTATTTGAATCTGAATGTGGCATGTAGTAACCCAAAACAAGACATGAATGAAGAAAGAGGGGGGGAAATATTTAGTACCACAGTAGCTCACATTACTTGTTAATAAAGGCTTATTTATTGTTAAGCAAAATCAACTTGAAATTGGTGACAGAGTAGAGAGAAATGCAATTTCTATTCCTGCAGATGTGTTGAAGATACTGCTTGTAGCACCGTGTTAAAACCAGCTTCTTGCCAGATTAAGGGGGAGGGCTGATCTCTGCACACACAGTTTGTGTTTCATGCTAGTATCTACCAGGATTACAGGAGGGAGACCCATTGCTACAATTAGGCTTACACTTAGGCATGGCCATTTTTGCCTGCCGGTTAAGCCCCACCAGCCCACATGGCAATTTGACCTGCAGGTGCCTTACACTGAAGCTGTCATCCTTCATGTGGCCTGTGCTGACTAAGACGGGTCACTGTCACTTTATAGCTGGGGAGGGGAAGATTTAGTGCTCTGCGTATCTGGGGTCATGCATTGTTGCAGTGAACGTGGCAGAAGCAGCTCATCTGTTGAGATGCTCCTTTCTTCTAAATCTCAGAAGAAAGGCGTATTTCAGGGAGAGTATGGTAGGAAGCTTTAACCTTGAGTGATGTATTGTCTCAGTGACACATTGTCAAAATCGGTGTTCTGGAAAATGCGTACAGATTTGTCTCTGTCTGTGTAGGGCTCTTCCATAAAATTTGGTAGCACAGACCAACTTCCTCTGACTTACAGTGCATTTTATTTGTCAGGCCTGAATGGGGCAGCCTTGCCGATGGTAGAAAATATCCATCAGCCCTGTTTCAAAGTTGCTGGGCGATATTCCAGACTGGGTTGAAAAAATTCTGTTAAATGTTTTCACCCTGTAGTGTCAGACTTGCATCATTTTAAAACAGGCCGAGCCCATACACATTTGACAGTACCTCTGTTGGGTCTGCCACATGAGATTTAATCTAGCAAGTGACCCAAATACATGCACTAGAAGAACAAGTGTAACTGCACTGGGGAAAATTACTTGCCATCTGTCTCCTTGTTGTGTGTGTATATTTGCTTATTAATTTACATTTGTGATTTTTATGGCTCTTTTTTGTCATCTTCTCAATTTTTCAGCTACAAGTACACCTCTCCAGTAGCTTTTAGTAGCTTCAGTTTACAGGTAGCTGGCTACAATCTTCTGAATTCCAGGACTGAGGTTGGTGATGGGGAGACAGGGGCTCTTGTGCTTTGTCTATGGTGTTTTTCCTTTGTCCCCTCTGTTCCATCTTCTGCATACTAATTTCAAACCACCATAAAGATGATTTTTGTATGAAACAGGAGCATTAACATATTCATAGTAAAAGTAACTTAGAGAAGATGCTTGAGTAACTTAGGCTGTGTAGTAAAGATTTGTAGTTGAGTTTGTGTTGTAGATGAGTATTAACCAAGTGAACCAGTAACTGATTGTCTCATGGGATGAACTTGGCACAATAACATTCTAATAATACCATTTTTTTAAATGCTGAACATAACCTAAATATGTATTTGGCTTTTGATTATGCGTAAAAAATTATGTTGAGTGAAACACTTTGATCCAAATGTACAATCTTAGTTTCATCAAAATATTGGTGGGTGGTTTGTTTTGGTTTTAGTTTTTTATTCCATTTGAGATGCTGTAGTATAGAGATTTTAGAAAGCAAAAAAGAAATAATCCCCACTGGCTTTATTTTAAGATTCTTGTTGCATATGTAGCACTAACATAAAGCATGTCACTTCTGGTAGCTGGTTCAGAGAATAATTCATGCCTGTTAGCAGACGGAGAGTCTCCCCGAGTCACTGACGGGATGCGCCTCATCTGCAGGAAGTTCTTCCAGCACACAATGGAGTTACAAATTCAAATGATCAACTTTCTCCAACATCTCCCATATGTATTCCAGCTGCACTTCTGAATCCTTTAAGTTTGCCAGAGCGAAAGTCGCTGAAAGGCTCAGAAGTATCTCATCTCAATTTGTTAACCATCTGATAGCTGCAAGAGTGATGAATTAGAGCTCCTTTGCTTCCCTCATCTGGAAGTTTGCCCTTCCCTTGTTGTTTGCTGCTAGGTTTGTTTCTTTTTTTTATTCTTTTTTTCTGTGAAGTTGACTGAATCAGACTTTGCTGTTTGTTTATGTAGTTTCTTTCTTCTGAAATATTTGATGCTGAAACTGAAGCAAGGCTGCTGGCAACCTGTGGTGAGAGTTGCTTCAAAAAAAAGAACTTGGAGAAACAGACTAAATCTGAAGGTGAAGATGCTTAGTGTTGTTGTTACTTATGTAGAGGTGAATCTGTTGTTTGGGCCAGTATTTTACATTAGATTTAAAAAAAAATTTATTTCTGAATATTTTATAGTCTTTACTCAGATTTTGGGATAAGCGTCTGTTTTCTTGGAAAAGAAATGTTTTGGAAAAGTCCATTTCCTTCTCTGTTCTTTTAACCCTAATTTTTGTTTGAAAGGTGGAAGCATTTTATTTGGAGACCTGAAGCTTATGCTGAAAGTTTTAAAATAAATTTTGAAATTTCTCTTGATTGTGGAAGCCTATTGTTTGCTTTAGGGCTTCTTGGCAGCCTTTGACTCCTGCTTTCCCACTTGGGGCAACTGATCATATAAACTCTCCTTATGATCCTTTAGAGTGGGAGCTTGTTCTGTGGGCAGGTTGTTTAAGTCAGGATGGCAGTAGGATTTCATTTCACATCTGCTAGATCAGGTTCTTATCCTGTCTCAGGATGGTTGTCCAGACTTAAGATGTGTTATTTTTGTGCAGGCAGTCCCTCCCTAGTAAGAGGGTGTAAATTTTGCAATTTCTTTCCCAGATTCAGCCTCTGCAAAGCTCCATGCTAAACCATTTTTCCCCAAAGACTAGCCTGTTGGTGAATGAAACTTGAAGAGTCAAAGGAGAGCATTTGTTTGGAATGGCATCCTAAATACTACTTTACATGTCAACACTACTGCTCAGTTTGTTACTTCAGGACGTTTGAAATATTTTGTGGACCTGTGAATGGCTTATTGCAGACATCTCCAAAGGCAGAGACATTCACTTGGCTCTGTCTTCAGAGGATGCTTCAGGCTAGCATGGGTTGCTGCTGTTTGTGTATGACAGCTGATTGTGAAACAAAGGAACAAGCTGGATCACTGGGGCAGGCAGCTGCCAAGGATCAAGTAATCTCTCAATCTCTGTTTTACTTCAAGGAAAAAGAAAATTGATAAATCCAACTGTTTGAAGCTGATAACATTTTGTGACCCAGCCTCTGTAACTGGGGAAGGTTCATAGATGATGCTTCACTGACCATTCTGGGCCTCGCTAAGCTTCGAGAGGGAGAAAAAGTAAAAGTGGCTTCCTTGAATACTAATCCTTGTGTTCCCTGGGACACTGTGAATTACTCTGTTAGCCTTCGTTGTCCTAGTGGCTTCATGAGGAAGTTTTTCAAGAATAGTGGCTGGTTTCAGTGGAGGTAAATAGTGTTAGTTTTCTTGTCCCTTATTTTCTTTATCTCTTCATCTTTTTAATTGCTTTTTATTTTATTGGAAATATTGTGCTTTCAGCAAAAGAATTTTTGTCTTTTATACTTTAATTATTTTGACTTTTTTTTTTGTCCAGTGGTATGTTCAAACGGCCCATTTTAATGCTTCAAAAACTGTTAAGAATCAGTGTAATCTGTAAAAACGCTGTGGGTGTATATACTATCATTATATTAAATAGCAGAATTCTGTTGTATGCTAAAATTGGAGACCCTGCCTTTTATGGCATCTTTCTTCCAGCAGAGAGCTGGACAGGTTTGCTATTAGTCTGCCACAAAGGCTCCTTAATATATTCACGGGGGTCACTGTTGGCTGCCTCAGATCATTTCCTTCCCTCCAGGATTTAAGCACATTGGCCTCAGCAGCATTCCTAGTCCCAGCTGGCCCGGGAAGCCAGAGACTGACAGATGATTGAACAGGGATTTTCTATATGATGGTACAAACCATTGTTTCTGGATGACTGGACTGGTCTGTGGAATCTTTTATTATTCACCAACTTGTCAGTGGACCCCAAAAGCCCTGCCCTGACCTCTGACCTGGGTTTCAAGGGAGGACAGGTTTTTCTGAATTTAGCATCCTGCGTCCAGGATGGGTGTTTCCGCATTTAGTGTTACTCTAGGCTATTTTGCTAATGAGAGGATTGTATGATTTTTAGCTCCTACATGCTGTAGTCGGCTGGTCCAATTTGCGTTGAGGGGAACAACGCAGTAATTGGTAGCAGAATTATTGCTATGAAGTCCCTGCCAGTGCCTGGATGCTATTTTCATGCAGCTTGGTAATTTGCATACTTAAATCCTAAAAAAGGACGTGAACTCTTGAAACAGGGTCACTATTCAGTGACCAAAATTGTCATGGAAACAAACCCACTCAACAGCAGCCAATGCCTTTATGTCTTGGTTTGATGGCAAAGAGAATACACGCTTAGCTTTCAATCCAGGACACCTTCCTATATCTCTGTCCAGTCTTCTCTTCTCACCTCTGTGGCTTTTTACATACAGCAGTTAATAATTGGAAGCTGGACCCAGGAACCAGACTCCGGTGTGCCACTTCCACATCATTGCTGTAGCATGACCTGCAGCCAGTGCTTAGGTGGGAAACCAGTCTCTGAACACTCTCAAATGCCTGACTAAAAGATACACCACAAGTGTTTATCTGCAGCCCCAGCTTAGAGACAGCATTTCATTTCTGTGCATAGTGTTTCCCACTGCCTGCTCTAAGTGTAACTTGAGTTAATTGCTTGTCTAAGATTTTTCTCTCCCTCTGATACAAGGGAATATAGCTCAAAGTTGTATGGTTCTCTGTGAGTCAGGTACTTTTATTTAGGAGGCGGTGCCTGGCTAAGTGTGTGGGCTTCCAGGGTCATGATGCATCAGGAGTGCCTTTGCAGCATCCAGCCTCCAATTTCTATGCAGGAATATTTCTCAGTTGATGCTTTTTAAAATAGCTTTTATGTTTTCTCAGCGACTATTGAAGCTGGTGATGGTTATTTGCTTTGGTACTAAAAAAGCCAGCATGGAGTTACAGTGTATGAATAAAGCACTAAGAAATACTCTTCCCCTGAAAATAGTTTCCTAAAGGTGATGTTTGGAGCAGTTTGAAATGGCATAATTACTTAGTTGGGGGAGGAGGAAAAACCTCTGAGTCACTGGATGTTGTTTGTCCATTATGAAGATCTTCATGAATTAAGGAAAATAAAAACCTGTCTGTAGACAGGGGTCAGCCAAGCCCTTTATTCTGGATTTTCACGTTAAAACCAACCTCTGAAATCCAGTCAACCAGCATAAAACTGTTTGCTTTTATCAAAGAGCCCCTTGATATGTCTTCATCCAGATTCCAGTAGGAGATGGAAGACTTCAGGAGGAAACCTGCTAGTGTGTAGAAAAGATTGGGTGTGCTGAAGTTCCCTCTAGAAGGTAGGCAGAGGAGGTCTGCCTGCCCATTGTCATTTAAATGGTAAATATTCAGTGTGTGGCTGGTTTTGGAACCATGTGTGTTGTGGTAATTCCTGTGCCTGCATTTTACCCCAGGGTGTTTCTCTGAAGTGTTTTCTAGCATGCTTAGGGTTCAACCTGCTGTGAGGTCATGAGTTGCTGAGTTAAAGTTCTTTACTATATTAATGCCTATACACTTGACGGGCTTTTGGTAGACACTTTGCATTGAAACATGCAATTAGTTGGATTATAGAGTAATAGCCAACATCTTGGAGGCAAACTGGGGAGAACTGAATTCTTAATCCAGGATCCAGGATAATTTGATTTTTTTTTTTTTTTGGTAAATGACTGATTTGTTTCAGTCTCTCACATGAAATCTTGAAGTGGGAATTAATTTCAGAAGTTTGCCACTTCTGTGACTTTAACTTTGGTTGCTCCAAGTCTTTTGTGTGTGTATATAATTTGATATTGTTTTCAGAGTGTGTTTTTGGTGGTGGACCTTTGAAAAGACGTGGGAGGCTTTTGCTGCCCAATGTGCAAAGCAGCACGTTAAATAATACACTTAAAAATCTTCTTTTTGAAGCACACAATGCCTGTGCCTTTATAGGCTATTGAGTAGTTTCTCCTCTGCAGACTGTTCTTTTTGGTATTTTTAGTCTTTGTGATATTGTAGCACTTTGGAAACATTGGAATATTCTTGGTTTCATTTCACAGCCTGTCAACTTTCCTGGGTCAGAATCAGTTATGTTTGGCTGGCTCCTTTGTTTGAGGGGACTTGTACTGGGCTACTTTGAGAAGAGGATTAGATCCAGTTGGAAATTCAGATGAGATGCCTGCAGTCACTTCTGGCCATTAGAGTAACTTTCCTAAGTTTCCTATCTCCAAATAATGCTGGATTTCCCTTACTGAAGTTGAAGGAGCCCATATTGTGTCGAGTGTGACTGTGTGGGTGGAACTTGCAGCTGTTGTTCTGTAGGTTATGAACCTTCTGCTCTATACCTTTTTTCATGCTTCATATGCTTTTTAAAAATAGATCTTTTTCTTTTCAAAGAAAAAAAAATTGAAGGAACACTGTGACTTGTTTTATCGTCTCATTTCCAACAATGTATTTCATACTGTATTTATTTGATATTACTACTTAGTAGTAGCAACAGTGTTGATTGTTTTAATATTTTAATGTTTTAATAGAAAGATTAAGAAATTAGACTCACATTTGAGGCATGATCTTAACAAGCCTTATTTTGTGTGTTTTACATCAGCACTCTAGATACCACTAAAATGATAAGAATATTTATATCCAGGATTAAGCCTCTCTGTATTGGCCCATCTGACCTTTTTGGTGCCAGTATTTAGTTGGTGAATCATCCTGGGCAACTATCTGAAATAATTTCTGGTTTGGAAGTTTGGCTTCCAAGTGAGTCTCCAGCAAGGTTGCTCCCATTCTGCTATCCTTTCTTTGGCTTTCCAGGCCTCCTTCCAGCTTCCATGCAAAAAAGAAACACTGTACAGTTCCTGAGAAGATAGTTCCCACTATGGTATGCTTCTATCTATGTATTTTTTTACTGCAAAATCTTGTATTATAACAAGAATTTCCTTGTAATAAATTCCATGAATTTTCAGTGTATGTGTTTCATTTTCTTCAAACAGTTTCAATTGTACTTGAGGAAACTTTTAAAGGTCATTTTGTCTGTAGGGGTTGTTTTGTTGGTTTTTTTTTAAGAAAGAAAAGAGGGTTGCTCTGGCAAAATTAACATTAGTTGCAGAAGAAAGGTTTTCTTTTTTTAACCAATTATTTGTAGTTAAACTTCTGACGTCTTACATTTTTATAATTAAAAGAGAAGAAAACTTAGGCTTTTTAAATTACTTTGATCTGAATTAAGGTTCCAGTGCCAAAAAAATAATTTAAATACTGCATGGCTGTATAAATAAAGCCTGCTGAAAGAAAAAGTACTAAGAGCATAATGAAAAAATTTAATCAAATGGCATTTTTGTGTCTAGCAGCTCTTATTTTTTTTGTAGCACAATTCTTTATAGCTTCTTTGTAACACCAGTGTACTTGAATAAATTTTCTATTTTTGTGCAAAGATGTAGTTATATGTTCTATTCCATTTCACTGTGCATTACTCATCTCTTGCATGTAAATCACTTGGCTTGTTAAAAATGTTAGTATTTCTCTTTAATAAACATCACGCTTCTGGAGAGTTCTCAAAATATACTTTTATCCAGAAAGTGAAAGACTTAATGATGGGTAAAGGCCACAAAGCAAACGGTTCCTCACGTTGTGGTGCTCATGGTAAAAAAGCCAAGCCCAGGCTGGATCACCTGGAGTTGTGTCTGCACTGCTGTTTGCTGCCGGGCACATTGCTGCTCCTCCTGGCTGTTGAAAGCAGCTCCTGCTGTGGAGATGGTTGTGGTGATGTGGCCAATGGAGCATGGCTGGCAGGTGAAGCCTCAGATGGGTGCCTGCTGCACCCGAATGAGCCTGGGGCTGTGTGTCAGGATGGGCCCTGAGCGATGCTGCAAGTCACTGCATCTCTTGCTGCTTGGCTTCCCGCCCTGCTCCTGCTCGGTGTGGTGGCAAACGTGCGCCAGCTGAAGCCACATCTTCATGGTCTGTTGTGCTGGATGGTTCCTTGTGACTCAAACCTTCATAACAGTATCTGGCTATTTTGAAGTGGTGGCTTGGGCTTTAAGAAAGGAACTTGTTTTGCATACTCTCCCCAAGAACTTTGAGGTGTCTAAATGCTGCTTAGCCAGAGCAGTTTTGGTTTCTCTGGAGTGTGCTTTGCTGTAGCACTGTACTTGCTTTAATGAAAAGACAAGACGAATTGTGGGGAGTCTCCTTCTCTGGAGATAATGAAGACCCACCTGGACACAATCCTGTGCAACCTGCTCCAGGTGAACCTGCTTTATTTGGATGCAGTGGGGTGCCTGTTGGACTAGATGACCTCCAGAGGTCCTTCCCAAAAGTTGCAATTCTGTGAAAGTCTCACTAAATCAGTTTTTTTTAATGTTGAATAAGTAGGTTTGTATGTGTTCTGAGCAGAACCTGGGATTACCCAGATGGAGTTGAGTAACTGGAGTTTCATGCCTGACTGATACAGGGTTAAAGCAAAAGGAAGGATTGGATGTCCAGTGAGCAAGGGAGCTAGTTGGTCTTCTGGAATTTAGAGTCTGCTTGTAGCACATGACAAAAGGAAATAGGATTTTAATTGAAAAGGTGATGTTTATATGTTATCATCAGTAAACCTGTTCGAATTTTCAGGAAACTCTTTTCCTCTAGGGAACAGTCAGCTCTTTCTTCCATGTTTTTCCTGAATGTTCCATTTTCAATCAATATGAACAATCCTGTCTGAGAACAATTGAGGGTCACCACATTTAGGGGCTGGCAAGTGTGTGATGAGGTGAGGAAATAATCCCACAAAGAAGAAAGGCCTTAAAGAGTATTGACTTTCACCTATTTGTGTGCCATATACCTAGTCTGCTACTTTTGCCATACTAATAATTATTATTTGATATTTTACTCTTGAAAAATGATGAAAATAATACTGACTGTTAGGAATATCTGTAGCGTTTTGTCCATATATCACTAAGATAAGTATTAACTCTGTCGTAATTCTGAGCTGTTGGCTTGCTGTGTGTGGAAATAAACTATTTTTGCAGGAAAAAAGGTTTGCTGGTTTTTGCAGCTCTGGATCTTGGTGCTGCTTGACAATAGTGTTGGAGAAGAAGGCTTCTAGAAGCAAGAGATTTGGATAGTACAGACCTGCAGGTGCCATGGTGATAAGTACCATACGTGTCTTGAAAGGCTCTGACACAGTAGCTTGGAGCAAGGTACCCCCCTGTTAGGCACAGTTTCCAGAAACACATGCTGTGTGTGATATTTCAGTCTACCAATTTGGCTCTATGCTTGGCTTGTTCTGAACATCTTGCAGGCTGAAATTCATAGATTTTGTGGAGGTTCTCTGTGTTGTAGCTTACTATAGGCAGGGGGTTTCAGTTTGTGTTCACACTGTGCTTGCTAATTGTTAATGATGTGAAAAAGCACAGGAGTTTATTTTACAGCAAAAAGATTTAAACCTCAGTTTCTTACTACTGAATCCTAATGTTAGGGTACTATTTTCTGAATAAGTAAAATTACTCTGAAGCATAAAAATGAAGAACTAAGACACAGGTAAATGTAAGTATGGGAAAGATTACAGGATTCCAGAATAAAGACTTATTTTATTAATGCCTGTGTCTCAGTCTAAGTGACGTGGATGAGAATTATCAGTGATGAGTGTGATTGAAATAATTTATCCTTTTTTTTTCCTTGTCTAGTGGGACTGAAACAATTATATTCTCAAAATACAAATTGCACTGGATCCTAGTGTGGTCAAGGATTTAAGGACATCTGTTTTGTGTGGCATAATGGGAGTGATGGCTGAAGGTTTTTGCTTGAACAAGAGCACTGAGAGCACTTTATTTTGCATACTTCTTTCAAGATAAGAAATCATGGGGAAACATCTGTGTGTAGAGTATGGAAATGTACAATATTGTACTTTATACACTGCTATATGCTGTATTAGTGGAGGGTATTTGTTTTCCATCCTCATTTTTCTTGGACTGAAATCCTATATGAAGTCTGAAGTAGCAGAGACCGATCCTGTTAAGGAAGAGCAGAAACTGGTAATTCTAAGAATGAATCTGAAATTATAGCAGTTAATGCTTTGCCAAGACTAAGTGAGCATACTTGTAGAATAAGTGCTCAAGGAAGACTTCTTGTTGTGGTGTATTTTGTGTTGTAAAATGCAAAAGAACCCTTTTAATAACAGGATGATTGCATTTAATGGGCATACTTACTTGTACATCTAACTATATATATATATATACACAATAAAAGACATAATTTTTCATCTCGTCTGTACTCACATGCTGTCTTACATCTGCACCAGCAGCACAAGTCATGGATAAAGTAAAGGGATGGGCCCTGCAATCAGTGACTTTTCCAGCAGAGTGATTAAATTATTATCCAGTTATGCCCTTGGGTGTTTCTGAGCTTATAAATATAGTAAGCAGTATAGTAATCAGAAAAAGCAAGTTGTTTGTTTTGTGTTTAGAGAGTTCTTATTTCTTTAGTCATTGTTCTGAATTGCATCAGGAACTGCTAAATTTTTACTTTCTGCAATGAAGGATCTCTTCTGACTTTGCAATATTTGGGTTTCCTTCTGTTTTTCTGCTCAAGGTTTGAAGAACCTTGGGTCAGCTTACACTATCCATGTTTTAAAATAAAACTAAATGAGGAAGCAAATGCAGAGATTATATTTCAGGTGTTGCTGATGAAACTGACTAAACTTTGATGTAATTGAATTCAATTTAGATTGGTTGAATATCGCTGCTTTTCTATTTAGAGAAAGAAGAGTACACCTCACTAATCTGCTATTCCAGTAGCTGCCAAAATTTATTCATTTTTGAAGTACAAATGAACAAGTGAACTCTTCTGCTGAGCAAAGTCAGTGTTTGTGTGTAGACAATTGTGCATTAACAATTTCCTGCAGATTGGAGAGGATAACTTGCTTAGTAATATTCAAATAGAAGGATAAATATAACTTAATAATCTGCTTTATTGAAGATGTTTTTATTTTATTCTAACTTAATTAAAATCAAAAAGAAAGCAAATAATTTTGTAGGTCTGATGTGCTAGTAAGAGACAAAATGGCAGAGTATGCCTTATCTTTGCTGTTGGGACTTCAGTTTTACAAACACTTGGACATGTGTTCAGCTTTTCAGATGTAAATAGTCCCATTAGATGAAATCTGGGTCTAAATGGAATCAGTGGTAAAACCTGTGGCAATTTAAATAAGGCTAGAATTTCATGAATGAGTTCTGTGAGCCTACTTGCATACATAAAGTTAAACACATGGCTGAGTGTTTGCAGGATAGAGGGCCTGCAAGGATATGAGAATAAGACCCTTGTGACACAGTTTGAAGTCTGACCTGTCTTGCTGCTGAACGATGAAGAGCCACAGTGAGGAAGTAGGGAACTATTTTGTGCACAAACAAATGCAGTGTATAAAACACCGTAAATAACTACAATTCATAAAATGCTTGGTTGGTCCTAAATAATGAAGCAGTCAAAATGTTTATGGGACGTGCTTGTAATATGTTTTTATTTTATATTTTTTGGCACAAATACATGTAAGTATCATTATTATGTTTCCTTATTCAGAAAAACTTAGTAGCAGGAGACTTTCTTTTGGGAGAGAGAAGGTAAAATAGAAATTACAGGGCAGCCCCCCTGCCTTGTCCTTTCAGTCGTAGGAGTCAAGCAACATTTGATAATTGTGTCAACTGTTTTAATCATCATGTATATTAACTACTTAATTTTACATCGCACTTGGTAAAGAAATGCTGTGGGTATTACCATAATTGTGATGGTTCTCACCATCTGAGGCTCTCCCCTCCAGATGTTTCACCAGTTTGCAAATCTGATTTGGAGCTGCATGTGCAGCAAAACAACTGTTATATACAATAACAGATCTATCTCTCTTTGTGCAGAGTATCTTTGCAGAGCCTAATTTTACATTTCTTGGTGAGAAATATTATTGAATGACTGCCCTCTTATAATCCTGTGAGATTTAGATAAGTGCAATTTTCCAGGTTTTTGAGGGAGTCTTAATTTACATTTCATAACACACACAAAGCAATTAGCATGAAGTCTTATGGCAGCTTGACAGTCCTTTGTGCCTATGGAAACAGTTACACAATAGTGCATGTGGAGATAATGTTATCAGGTGCCCTTTCTGTGTGCTCACTTGTTTTACCTGGGGCATACTAAAAAGCTGCAGCCTAATTCTCATTTAAGCTCAACCTGCTCTATTGTACAATGAACTTGCATAAAGAGAGAAATGTTGAGGTCTTAAGAAAGTAATAGTTACCATTCATTGTTCTGAGTAACCTCATTTTGGCATGCTCAGGCTGTTTTTCTCTGTGTGCATGGCTTTGAATGCCAGTGATGGGAGGAGCATGACCTCCTAGGTGAGGTCAGATTCAGGCTGCCAAGTTTCCTTGTCTTTGCTCTCTCTCTCCTCACAGGTAGATGTAGAACCTTGTCTCTTTCCCAGGCTGGAGGCTAATAGTGTCTGTGTGTTTGGAGAATGGAGAAGGACATCCCAGCTGCATTGTCCTGCTGATGTGCAATCTAGCTGTTGTTGGGGAATAGAAAGGGGAGACTTGGTGTAGTGGGCAGGAAGGCAAAGAAGTAAAGCAGCAAGGCGGTAGAAGGTTTGGCACTGGTCCCAAACTCTTTGGCTGTTTTGTGCACAGAAGATGACTGGGGCAAATACTGCTGTACTTATTACTCAGGTTTTTTTTTGTTTTTTTTTTAAGGTTTAAAGCATTTTTGTTTTGGTCTGATAAGATACTGATGCAATTTCATTCACTTCAGTTACTTTATCCAGTTGTGTAGGGAGCAATACCTTAAGGTGCTTTCAGGAGCTCTTGAGAAGAAATTTTCTGCCCCAAGGAGTTTTGGACTGAAAGGTATGAGAAGAGCAATGCATGGAGAAGAGGCAGTGTATCAATAGTGGTCCTGTGTCTTAGAGACTGAGTAGTGTTTGCAGGTACAAGAGTCATCTAAACATTATGGTGTCAAATAGGGCAGGTCTGGCGAAAGGAAAAGGCAAGACAGAAGACATACCAAGAGAAATGTGAAATGAGATACAGACCTTGTTGGCTTTTAGGTGTGTGAGATGCAAAAGATCCACACCCAGTACACAAACTGTGAGAAGAATTGCTCTCAGAGTATTAATGCTCCTGCCTTTGCTGAGAGACGTTATCCCTATGCTTTGGCAATCTCAGCTATTCCTGTTGTAGGGAGCCAGGCTGGGTCAAGCTGCTTAAGCCTGTTTGCTTGATGGAAACAAACCTAGGATCGATCATGCCATCAGCATGGTCAGCAGGTCTGAAGGGATGGCTGTTAGAAGGGTAAGTGAGGGTAAGCAATCAGTGCAGATAATCTGGTCAGAGGGTACCAGGGAAGCCAGAGACCAGAGAGGTCTCTCAGGGTTTCACTCCTCCCTTTCATGTGTTTTCATCTTGCCCTTCTAAGCTGTTCTCTCTGTCTCCCTTTGTGGTTTTCTCCTCTCGTTTCCTACAATAGAAAGCTATTAAGACGTATACAGAAAACAGATGCTGGAACCAAAGGAGGAGAAATGAGCAATGACTTACTTAATAATTTAGGCCCATTCAAGAATAAAGACACAATATGGCCTAAAAAAGAGATAAATTGTTTGGGAAAGGAAAATGGATAAGACAATGTAACTGAAGACAGAGACATAGCTGATGCTGTGCAAAAGCGTGATTGCTACAGAAGCTACAGTTTTGTGGCTGCCTTGTTTGGCTGTTCCTTGCACTAATTCCTAGTTTGGGACAGACGGTGATGATGCAGAGCACTGCTGCTTTGAGCTGGCCCTTGCCAAGGCTGCTGCGTGGCTAATGAAGCATGAGGCTTTAACCTCGTCTTGGCAATAGCGGTTTGGGTGGAAGTCCAAGCTGAGCTATCATCAGATACAAGGCTATTTTTAGGGCTATGTGTATGAAGAAATAGTCGATATAAAGCTATGGAAAACGCTTGGAAAGTGGCCCTGTGCCTTGTGCTTTGTATACTTTATACTGAAGAAGTTTTTGATTCCCTTTCAACATGAGAACTGACTGTGAGTATCAAACGTGGCACTGCACAGCATGTGGCATTCATTTATTACCCCATTGATCTTATGAATTAAACAAGTATTCCTTTCCCTGTTTGCTTAGGTTGTTGTTATAGTAGACACACATCTTTAATTCCAGGTAGATAGGCTTTTTTCTCTCTTTTTGGACTTACTCTTCTTTCCTACCATGTCTTAGCTTCAAGGACAAAGGAAAACTTAATTTTTACATTAAAGAAGTAGTTATTTGTAAAGACACGTTATACTCCCAGGCTTCCAAGAATTGTGGTCTGAAACTGGAAATGTAGCCACAACTAATGTGTTCAGAGACCAGCTCAGTGTGGAGTTTTACTGAAATGTTTGGTGAGTGGTCTCAAGAGCAATGAGTGAAGCTTTATAAGTTTTCTTGTAGTTCTCTATATAGTGCCTGACGTTTAATGCTGGCATGATCTTGCTAGAAATGCATTATATAATTAGACTATCAATTTACCATGGAAAATAGAACAGCGATAGTATTCCCCATCTCTATTAGCTTGTTTGTGTATCTCCCTCTCTCATATTAAGCCAGGAAGAAAATACTGAGTTTTTCTTGTTGTTGCCATTTTTTTTTAATATGCTGTTTTCTTAGGTAAGAGGAATGCTTTAGAAGTGTTAATGGCTATGGCCTGTGTTCACCTTTAGCTGATGCAGCATTTCTTCTAATGCATCTGTGTTCTGTGCGTGGTGAGATTGGCTTTTTACTTAGTGGCAGAACTGGTCTGCATGTGGTGAGGTAGCAGCATGCTTGCACAGGTGAGCCAGTAGCAACTGCAAGCAGTTTTCTTGTACCCTGGAAGTGCTGCTCCTGCCAAAGCTGTTGGTCAAGGTAATGCTGTGAAAACAATTCAAGTGGGAGGTAGATAATGGCAAAAATCAGAAGGTAATAACAAGACCTGTTATATGTAAAAGTAAAAAAAAAGAAAAATTTCTATAGTGAGCATTCAGGAATGCTAGAACATTTCATTATGATTTTATCATTTGTTTTGGTTAACTATCTTAAGTTCATGTGGCAATAACATTCTATTTTGAAGGTGATTAAGTTGGAGTTTTGGAGACTCTATAAATATGAGGAACAGCTGCAATCTCTGTCTGACCTAAGAAGAGACTAAAAGCAGGAAATCATCCAGGGTGACATACGGACAGTGTGTAGTCTTGACTTCCTCCAAGATCTAACTGTACTCAGAGTCTGAGGTGAAACAGCATTGTTTTTGTGCCTCAGTGTTAATCTGAGTTATATTTCTGGCATATGATGGAGTTGTAGCTCTATCTTCAGGGCAGATGTAGCCAGAAAACTGAACTAGAAACAAGGACCAGACTTGGTTAATAAATGGCTTATCTGCAGTATGGGTGGTTCTAAAGCATAAGCTCTAAAATTTCTAATTTATTATCATAACATGATTTCTGAAGCAGTCTGGTTGTTCTGGAGTTGCGTCCTTGATGTTTGAGAGACTATAGAAATTGAAGCTGTCCCAGCCCTAAAACCTTGTTGTTCAGGCCCCTATTCTGGTACAAAAGCCTCCACCCAAAACCAACATACTTCATATCTACCCCTGCCCATTTTTTATTTTACATAGTAGGATTGCTTGTATAAACCTAAACATTGTTGGCTATCTTATTTTTTCAAAAACATAAAAAAAAATCTTAGAGCGTTTGCTCATATTTTATTTCTGATTACTTCATGCTGTGGGTATCTATGAGATCATGAAAATCTGTATCTGGACCATTGTTGTGGGGAAAGCAAATTGTGTGCAGTGTTTCTCATCAACCATAATTAAAGGATTGACTATTGCAATTAAAATTAATTGCATTTAATAAAGGATTGCTGTACTTTTTTTTTTTGTATTGTATTTAAATCACATGCTTATAACTTCCCCTTCATGTTTCAGAAAGCTTTTGGAAAATTCTGTTTTCCTCTTTCAGTGTAACTATGTCTAGAAGAAAAGGGATTCAGTATTTCCTGAAGGTAGATATATTTCTTAAATCGTTGAATCAAAATGTAGTGGTTAATGTTAATAAATATTTACTTTGATTTTAAGCTTGGAATCATCAGCAGTGCCACCAGCTAATCTGTGAATTTGCCTGAGGAGGTGATGTGAGCCTTCAGAGTATTATATTTGAAGTTGCACTCATCCGTTGATTAACTGAATAAAATTTGCATCTTTAACAAAGACCAGCCTATAGCTTTCTCTGGCTAAATAATTCTATGCATATTTTTCAGTAATATTTTACAGTTTTTTTCTCTTTTAATTGTTTTAACATTACTTTCTTCTGCGTGTTGGATTTTTTTTTTTATCTTTGGTGATAGCTTGTTTTCAATATCAAACAAAACCCAAACCCAATCAGAAAAAAATGTTGGGAATAAAAGCAATTTCATATCATAGACCATGAACTGTGAAAGTGATACAAGCTCAACTAATCTTCTCACAAGTCAATATTAAATTTTTTCTGGCTCCTGGTTTTTGTCATGTTGTGTTTGTTTTTTTTTTAAATTTTTTTTTTTGTTGTCGCCATTTGCTTTGTCTGTGTTCGCTTATTCTCTCCTACCTCATTCTTACATCATACCCTCTATGGGCCAAGGACAAACCTGCTTGGAGCTTGTACTTGTCTTATCTTGCAGGAAAGCATCTTCAGTGATGGGTTGGATTCTTTAAATGTCATTACTTTCTTCTTGAAACCTGATGCTTTTATTGATTCTTATAATTCATGTAACCTGCTGCCCTCACTTTTATAAGTATTTGGTCAGAGTGAGTGTCAGGTTGATATTGGTGAATACAGGTAACGATGTCTCTTCTATATTAACTGAAATTCTTGAACACTATGAGATCATAAAACAGAAAAGTAATAGGAAACCATTGTCTTTATGTAAAATGTGTTCTACTCATCAGTTTTGCTCATGAGCTGCAGTACACTCTCTAGGACACCTTTGCCAGCAGGGCAGATCTGTGAGAGTCTTCCCCTTGTTGGGGTCAGGAGCCCCTTTAGATCAGGAGCACCTGCAGTGCTGAGGATTGCAGGTACCCGGTTTGTGGTTGTAGGTACCCAGTGTGTGATACTTGGGAATGGGGCTGTGATCCAGCCTCATCCCCAATGGGCATCAGCTGTGGAAAACAGGTGAAGAGCATAGACTGTAATGAAGAGCACACAGGTGCAGTGCATGAACTATAAGGGATAAAAAGGTTGGGCTTGAGAGCAGGGGAGACAGATGCTAGCAGAGGTTTACAGCCATCGGAGGCTCACAATGTTCCTCTGTCTGAGCAGGCAGCCTGAAGCCTTCTGACAAGGTACAGTGCTACTTTAGGTTATCATGTGTCATGGCTATCTTAAATATGGGCTGTGTTGTGGAGTGTGCTGAGACAGGGGATGTGCTGGTTTCCAGGAGCTTTTGCTGCAGAACTGCTGTGTCGGCCTTGCTGAGAGACTTCAGCTTGTCCTCCCCTGCCTGCTTTGCTCGGATAATCCTGCAGCAGCTGTCAGAGTTCCCCTTTGATTCATGTGGCTTCAGCAAAGCTGTAGGGACACTGGAAACCTGGCCCTGACCCCTGCTGAGCTGGTGGAGATAAGAGCAACATCCTTGTTGAACCTCTTTACCATTGCCCTATTTCAGCTAAGTGAACTATCAAAATCAAATCTCTGATTTGATTTGCAAGGGTGAGTGACAAGCAGTCCTCCCCCCATTGCTGGTCCCCCAGTGATGCCAGCTGCATATGCCCTGTTCCCCAGTGCCCCTGTGGGCAGGGTGTGGAGTAGAGATGTGGTGTCAGCAGTTCCCTATGATAGCATCCCAGCTAGAGAGAAAAAGTGGGTGTTTGTAGATGAGGTTGTACTGAAATTTGATTGAGACCTGCTGTCTGTTGTTGTGGTCCAATGCAGAAAGTGTTGTGAGTGGATACCTGGTGAGGAGCTGAGTGCTAGGCAGCAAGAGATCAAAAATACAGAGCTGCTGAATTGGTCCTGTGGTATTTGGTATTGTTTGTGAGGCTCAGTGGAACACACTTCCCTTATTTTAGACGATGTTTCACTGTCCCTGAAAACATGTCTCTTAAAAGTTTTGCTCTTACTGTTTTTAGCTTCAGCATGCATTTGTGAACTAACTGTACTCAGGAAGGGGGTGCTCTGTTGTTGATTCAATTCTTGTCCTACAAAGCATCCCCACTAAACTGTTTTGGAAATGGCTGAATGTGTAATTGCAATGTGAGGAGACTGGCAGTGTGTAGGGTAGGTGATTTAATCATTCCATAAATGCTGATAGACAGTTTGAACATATACTGCTCAGATTAACTGCCTCCACTTTATGAACATTATTTTCTGTTAAAATAATTTGTTTTCCTACAGGTAAGAAGTTAATCTTCTAATTTTTTATTAATCTGGGTTTAACTTCTATTAGCACAATCTACTTTCTCTTTTCATTTTGACATGATGTTCCACTCTGCTAGGCAAATTCAATAGTTTTAGCATTGGAACCTGGTACATGAGACCTTTTCAAGTGTGTAGGTATTGCAGATTGCCTTTTCTACAGCTTCCACGTCACTTTGTTTAATAGCAACTTTTTCAATGTCTAGAAATGTAGAGCAGTGATACAAAGATTATGCCTTATCATTTCAATCTACAAACACTCTTCTTTGAGGAACTGGACTTTGCAATAACCCTTGTACCTTCAGCCCCTCTGTGCAGTACTAATCCCAGCGAAACTGTTGAATGGTACATGTGCAAGATTGAAATGTATTTTTGCAGTCTTGCAATGTCATGAGATTAAACATGTCTTTCTCCCTTGGTTTTTGTTGTTATCAAAATGTCTAGGTTGTGGCTTTGATGTTAAGTGGCTGGTGTAGGCTTGGCTTTGACTCTTCAGTGAGGTATCGGAAATTCCTGTCTGAAGATGTTTTCAGCTCCAAAGTCAGCTAGTCTTGAAGCGATTCTCTTTGCCCTGCTGCTGGCAGTATTGATCTGACAAGCTGTGAGTGAAAGCAGCAGCCTGAGGTCCCCACTCACAGTGTGTCTGGGGACCTCAGGAGCCACACTTGCTTCTGGCTGCTGAGATCTAAAACGCGTGGGAGCCTGCATGGGAAAGGTGCCTGAGCTGCTGGTGCATCTTGGAAGAATTGGAACCTAAGTGCTTTTTGCACAAAGTCTATCCTGTCATCATTTAAAAACCCAGAGTGAAACAGAGCCCTTTGTGATTGCTTGTTCCTTTGTGTGCCTCGTGGCTTTCTAATTAAAAAAAAAAAACACCTAATGCGTCTGTTCTGTTCTTTATTTCAAAGCAAGGAATATGCATTTATGTCTTGGAAAGGGGAGTCTGACTTTAATCTCTTTCCTTTTTCATCTGAAAAAAGTGACAGGAAAGAAAGAAATACAAATGCAGTATTTGAATTGATTTTCTCCTGATTTTGAAGAGGGCTTTTCTCACATATTGACTGTAGTTTGTGCTTTAAAAAATGATGAAGTTACTCCTAGTGTGCCCCACAGTCCTCTGTGAATGCTGGGTGGGGACTTAAGTTAAATCCTCCTTTAGCCATTCTTTACTGAGCCTAGTCAAGCTTTACTTTGCTGTCCAGTGGATATCTCTGGATCTTGCAGATTTACAGGGATCTGGATCTTACAGATTTACAGGGCAATTTTCAGGAATTCCAGTTTGTGGCATTCTTGCTACCAGAAGAATTGCCCAAATACTGAAACTTCTAAATTCACATATGTTCCTCCTATTTGAGGAGATAATGTACAACAGGGAAGAGTATTTTTAGCTTCTCTAAAATGCAATTTCTCAACAGCTTTGCTTTCTGGTTCCAGTCTATTTCATAGATTTTTAGATTTTTTTTTGTTTGTTTTGTTTGGGTCTTTGTTGGTTTTTGTTTTGTATTTTTTGTTCTGATGTGTGCATTGAGTTTGTCTAGGTTTTTCAACCTTCCTCAGATTTTTCCTCTTTACTGTGAAAAAACTAGCTGTTAATACCCTGTTTTTTATGACAGTTTTGAAAATTTCCCTGGAATGAATGACACAAAAGTGCTTTTGGTGAGGTAGCTTTACCTGAGTCTTTGCATTGATTTAGCTGGGCACTGCTGGCTGTGATGCAGGCAGACCTACTGGCAGGTGCTTTAAGGCAAATATATGTATTTTTTTTCCTCTTTTCCAGGTATTTTATGGTTTTGATATTTACTCAGTTTTTCTTTGTACTGGTTTGAATTTTGGATTGCTAAGCAGTATTACTGACAGTGCAAGGCCAGAAGAGATCTGCTTAGTTATTGCAGTACTTCTGTTAATAGTGATGATATATTTGCAAGAGCAGCCTTTTGCAGAACACTTGCTTTTGTTTATTTATTGAAGACAACAGGCTAAGCACTCTGTCAGCTTTAAACCAGTATCAGTGCAATGCACAGATGGAGATCACCTGTATTTGTGCCTGTGCTTCAGAGTGGGATTTTCCCCAGTACAGATGTGTGTAAGCAGAAGTTATGGATACATTTGCTTAGTTCATGCTTTTCATCAAATTCTGCTTCTGTTTAAGGACTTTTTCTCGACCTCTTTAGAGTTTCTTTCCTGAACAGGTATGAAGAACAACCAGGAGGTGAACTCCTGTTTTCAGAGTAATGTATTTTTAATCGAGTGGGGTTGTAAGCTCTTAAATTGTATATGACCTGTTTGGCCTTACAAATCCCTTCTAGAAGAGATAGTCAGCAGATGTATTGTAGCTAGAGTCTATTGGAAAAGGTTGCAGTCTGGAGAGGAATGTGCACGCTGTACTTTAAATCTCTTTCCATTAAAAGTTTCCTTTGTTGCCAAGAAAGTAAAGCAATGATTATGTTATGGGGCTGACAGTTTTGCTAATGTTTCATATTTTCAGAACAAGGCTGTTCAGTTGTGGAGGATGATGTAAAATTCAAGGACTCTTACCAATCTTTTTGATGGGACCAAAATATATGCCTCCTCCCTCCCTAAAAAAAAATCCTCCAAAACTCTTTTCTCAAGGTGACAGAGGAATAGACTCCCTATTTAATGGATTTTGGTAATTATAGCAAGTAATTAGGTATTCTCTGCCCCTCTGGTGGTGTAAAAAGCTCCACAGACTCTCTGAGCTGGGCTCCCTTTACTGTGGATTAAGTGTGTTGGAGTTCTCCCTGCTGTGTTTCCTGCTGCTACTTTTTACTACTCCTTCGGTGTTGTAAGTCCTCGCTGGGAGGAGGAGCTGTTACCCATGTCTCATTCATAACTGCCTTGTTCCTACTTCATCTCTGCAGAGTGAGAAGTGCTATTTTCATCCTTTTCTTTTTCCCTTTGGTCAGTGCTCTTAGGAAATAAGATAAAGAGACTGGTTGCTCTCTCTGTAAGTTACCTTTGAGTGTTTAAGGGCATTGGAGTTCTACTCTTAAGAGTTCTACTACATGCACAGGGTATCTGTGCTCATGGTAAAGTGATGTTAACTCAGGTACTGATGACTTTTCCTTCCTCTTCAAATTCAGGACATCAGTGAAAGACTCAGGAGTGACCAGTCTGCAGCTGAGACCATGATGCTGCATCCTCATCCTCTTCCCTTAGCTGTTTCCAAGAAAGAGACAGGAAGTGATATTCTTCCTTACTTTTGATGCTGGCAAACATGGTGATGGCCTATTTTACTGAATAAAGAGGAAACATAATTAGAGGCAGTTTTTATTCTACTTTTTTTTCTGCTGTGCATGTTCTTGTGTCTGTGTGGGTAGGTGGTCTGCAGTGGTGTCTGTTCCTGATGGGTTACACAGCAAGAGCTATCCTATTTCTGATTTAAAAACTTGAGCCTGATGTCATACTTAGTAGTATGAGCAAGATTTATTTTGCCTAACCTCATCTTCTTAAAATATTTAGGTCTATTTTAAAATTGTTATGGGGGTAAGAATATTGCTCAGAGGGAAAAAAATGTGCAGCTTGTGCAGGCTCAATGAATTTCATTACCAGAGAGACTTCTCTTCTCTGTCTCCATTCGTAATGGTTTAGTATTTCAAGTCAAATGTTTTAAAGTATTTACTTCTCCTACATGCATGAGAGGATTCTCTCCTTTAACTTGAGTATGGTTGTTAATTGATAACCTTTAGAAATAAGTGTCTTTGTTGATAAGGAATGGATACTGGTTTCTTGCTTTAGAGGCTAAAGATATTGAAAATGGTCAAATAGTGTTGCTAAAATATGCAGAATATATCATGTTAACCTTTGTTTTAAAAATCTTTCTTTGCCTGTAATACTACATGAAAAAACTATCACATAAAAAGATAATAAGGTAGAGAGAGACTACTGTGCAAACAAATATCACTCTTTTTTTAAGCAGGATTGCTAGAAAAATATCATCACAAAACCAGTGGCATCATCTTTTATCCTCTTTTCCTTCCCCTCTTCTTCATGTTTAAAAAAAAAAAAAATCCAAGAAAATACCCTGCCATTGTATCCGTGCTAAAGTTTTAGCTGCTGTAAATTAATACATTGATAGTAAACAGAATTAGGCTGATTCACAACAAAAAAAAAAAAGATGTTCTTTGTTTTAACTTTCATATGCAGGAAGAAGGCAGACTGATTTTTAAAAACAGCTACAATTAGGACTAAGGAAAGAAATCAAAATATTCTGTAGAAACAAGGAGAGTTCATGTGTTGGAATACTAGGTTTCATGGAGTTGTGTTTTCCTAGGCTTGCAGGAAGACAGAGACATGATGCAAGTGAAGTGGTTAAATTAGAGCTTTAGTGAGGATTGCTAGGAAATAATTTGCTAAGTGGAGGAGAGCTTCCTTCCTTAATTGTTTCCACCTGGTAGCAGGCTATTGTCAGACCAGGGACCTCTCTGCCCCTTGGAGCAGCACTCTGAATGAGAAATACCCTGTGCTCTGTGAGTAAGTAGTGTTTGGATAGTAGCTAATTCTGCCTGGCTTCGTTTAACAAAGCTGTTTGGAAATATGATAGAATGGCATTCTCCTTTCCCACCGTGGTCTCGCTTGGGAGGCTGTTTTTCTGTGGTTTTTTTTTTTGTGTTGCTGCTACTGCAAGCACCATGGTATGTTTTCAAAGTTCCATATAACAATGTGAAGTGTTACCTTACCTGTTAAAGCACTGTGACTTCTTTGTTTTGAAAAAATGCGCCTAGAAGTTGTTTAGGAATGCAGTGCCTTACTAGAAGACAAATTAAATAGAGAGTCCTTTATTATGCTCTAGATTTAGCTACTAGGAAGGAGAAAAAGCCTTGCCTAATGCTAAAAAAAAAAAGTGGAAGGAGCAGGCATGCATGTGAATTGATATCACCACCGATCTTGAAAAAAATCATAATGACTTCTAATGCAAGCCCTCTCTGTGGAAGTCAACTTATCATATCTAATGCAGCTCAGAAATTCAGTCCAGTTTTAGTAGCTGAAGGCTAGAATGTGAAAGTCCTCCTTTTGTAATTATGCCTCTTTAAAAGTGTCCTTGATTTCTGCCTTCGAAGTCTGGAAGACATAAAAGTGAAATGGAATAAGCTTTCATCAGAAATCAGCTGAAATGTGGATTTCCAAGGTAAATGTATAGGATATCTGCAGGCTGCCTGTGTACACCTGTTGTAATTTTAGTCTCATTTAATTTCTCTCAAACGATGGTACTGCATCCTAATTAATAGTTTGCTATGTTTGTTGATGGACTTGGGAATCAAAAATTCAAAATGAAACTGCAGCGATTACAAACGTCTCAGCAGTGAGACTCAGGACTCTCTGCATACATTAGTGAGTGCAGTGCCACTGGCTGCTGCCAGCCCACTGCTGGTGTTGCACAGGTGGCTTTGTCACAACGGAACGCGCCCGCTCCGCGCACGGCTGGCATCCCTGGCATGGAGCAGGAGGCAGACAAACGCCTGTGGACTGCTGGGGATGCTTCATCTGCCAGAGCTACCCTGGGTTCCAGAAGCTGCTTGGTACTAGCTGTGGAATATTAAGCAGGGTTGAATCTGCCTCAGTATGTTGGAATGGGATTGCATATTTCATTAAAGCCTAATTTGTTTTTCATGGGGAAATACCAGAGGCTTCGGCAATTATCATACTTCGAAGATCGGGAGAAAGATGCTTGGATGAAATTTAGCAAACAAGGCTGTCAGTGCTCATTTAGTAACTCCTTTGTGGATCATTTTGAACCAAATTTGCATGATTGTAGCAGACCCAGAAAACCTTTTGCTGCAATTATTCAGTGATACCACTATATAATCAGCTGGAGGTAGTGGGTATGCTTCTTACAAAGCTTTTTTTCACCATTTCTGGCCTTTTCAATCCCTTTCTCATCCTCCCTGGGGGCATTCTGAGACAACCTGGCACTGACCCAGAGAAGATAGATACATGAGGGATAGTGGGCTGGATGGAGGAGGGATGTTTGCCTTTTGACAGAAGGATAAGATTCTTCAGATTTTTCAGATTTGGTCCTGCATTTCTTGAAATCTGCAAGGTTTAGGGACAAAAACCTTGTGATTTGCTTACATCTCTCATACTGGAGTCTGGATTGAAAGTTCTTTATACATCTAGGGTTAACAGTCTAATCTAGGAATTGAATTGAGCCCGTGTAACTTGCATGCTAAATTTGAAATGCTTGCCAGATGAGAAAAAGAAGAGGGGTAGGGAAATGAGAGAGTAAGTAGTGCCAAATAAGCTCTAGAGTTGTCTTGCTTTGCTCTTTATTTCAAGTAGTGGAGTAGGAAGCTGAGTCTTGAGTTATAATGAAAAATGAGTTTGTGCCTCACAGTATTGTTGTGAAAGTTAAGTATTTGTAAATGACAAGAGTTTGAGACTGACAGGAAAAAAATACATTAAATCTGAAACACTGTCACACATATTTTTGATGGTGATGGGGTGGGGTGGAAAGTGCTGGTGGAGCTCTGTGGGACAGTGTAATTTTTGTTCCCAGCCTATGGATGTGGTTAGCAGCTGCTTATTGCCTTTAACAGTTTGTTCTTAATGGACAAAGTTCCCATCTTGAGAGTTTTCAGTTGTATGCTTCTATCTCCTCCGTCTTGGTGTTCTCAAAACAGTTTAAGAAGCCTGGCATCTCTCTTCCACCACAGCAGCAGCAATCGAATTGCATTAGAACAATCAGACATTGTGAAGTGAGTTGTTAGGAAGTCTCTTTGCCTGAGATACAGCTGTTTCTCACACATATGTTGTCACAACAGCTACAGTCTCCGTAATGCTGCATGGGAAAGAAAGAATTGTCAATGAATTACTATTCAAAAGAGGAACAAAATCCAAGTGAGCACCCATCTGAAATACAGTGTGGCTTGCACTTACTGCCTTTTGGATGTGCTTGGTTTTTATTTATTCTGCAGCATAGATAGATGGCCTGAGAAAAAAACAATTAAAAATGCACAGACCATTTTCAGGGCTGATGTTGCTGAACTGGCTGGTCTGTTCTATGCAGATGCAGTTCCAGAGAATTCTTACAGGGTACCCTATGGCCATGTGTTCTTTGGACTTTTTTTTTTATGGGAACAGTTTCTTGGGAGTACAGTGGCCTTGTATCTCTTACTAGGCAAAAGCATTGTTCTCTCCTTCAGAGAAAAGATAAAATGAGGGAATGGGTTTTGTGGTGGGGTCTCTGTTTTTTCTCTGTGGAAATACAGTGTGACTATATGTAGTGCAGAACAAATGGGCAAAATCGTTTAAGTGCTCATGTTCTACAGTGAAGGAAGCATGTAGCATGAAAAGTGCACTTGAACTTACTGGTGCTCGTGCTGTTGCAGAGTAAGACAAAAAATGACCTTTTTGATGGAAACATCTTTCTCTTGAACCTTTAAGTTTCACAGTTGGTGGGAAGGGAAGGAAGCTGCATGTGGCCGCTTCATTAAGTAGCAGAGAATGTAATTATGACTTGTATTGATTTATTGTTGAGCACTGATAGTGAGTGGCAGCATGAAGAATGCTCTTAGAAATGCAATCTGTCTCAGACTTTATGGCTGGGCTTCAGCTTGTCTTTAGCATCTGTGTTACGTGTGTGGGGTAGATGCCTAGGTTGCCAGAAATGTTGGTGACACTGCTCTCTGCATCTTCATCAGAGCATCAGGAATCTGAATAAGTGATTAGGAGGCCAGCCTGGCTTCCTGGCTTCTTCTTTTGCCTTGCCTTTTTGTGGTGGTTTTTTTTCTGACTGAAGGCATCCTTAATTACAGCTGCGCTCTGCTGTCAGACTTGAGCTTGGCTAGCAGGGAAGTTTATCAGCCCAATTCCTGCTTGCTGCCTCCTGGAGGTGAGGTGGGGCAGAAGAAAATCAATTAAGAGATGAAAAAGTACATTTTAAAATAAACTGAGTTGATGAAACTCCCAGAAGGATGGAACTATTTGCAGGACATGATGAAGGTTTTGACATTTGCATAATTACATTAATATTTGTAAATCAAATGCGTTTCTTGCGTCACAGTGAGAGAGGCTGGTTTTAAATATTCTATGAAATTTTGTTCGATACTTCATAGTGAAAGAATTTTTTTAGAGCGTGTAATTGAGTTGGATTCATGGATAAACAAGTTAAAAGTGATTTCCATCTGTGTTTCTTGTTCCACATAAATCCCCAATTTTCTATGCTCTCTTGGGTACTCTTAGCACTTTAGCAGTAAAACCCTTATTTTACCTGACATTAGAACCGATTTCTCAGTGAAAGCAATTTCTACTATTAAAGCATCATTCCTTTCTCAGTAAGAATATTGCTTAATTGAAAATCCTGTCTGTAAATATGAATTTGTGCTTCCAGATGACCTCCAGGTATGCTTCTAATTGTCTTGTTAGTATAGCAGAGTGCTTAAAGACCAAAGACAGAGGGAACATTTTTGGAGGGACTATGTTCCCAGCTTAGTTACCTGAAGAGAATTTCTTCTGTATCACTCAGGACTTGGTGTCCTTGATACATGATAGTACAATTTTCTTCCAGTTTTGTTTTGTTTTGCAAGGTTGTTGAATGAGGTATTCATGATTTGTGAAATGTTAGGCATGTATCTGTTGCATATTATGTTTTTATAGAGTTCTGTTATTTTGACAGTATTGTCACCACCAGTAATGTGAGATTGATTTGAGATTGAATCTCTACTATGCCAGTGAGTAGTGCATCCAATTTACACATGAACTAATCAATTTGTGTTCTGAGCTCAGGGAAAATACAACCTTTCCCAAAAGAAGGCCTGATATCCTAAAGTGTTAATTACCTTTGATACATCTTGCAGAGCTGTATGAACACCACTTAATAATGATGAGATTTATTTAGAAACAAATGTGTTAACCTCCTTGATATTGGAAGCCTTGCATAGTTCTTGAGCAGAGATTTGTATCACACTCTTCATCAGGCTAGGCTTCCATGGATTGTTCTGAGCTGCAAGCACGAGAATCAGCCTTGTAAATGGACAGTTTCACATTTGCTTCAAAGGTAGCTTGTAAATGAAGTGGTAAGTTTTAGTTAAGGAAGGTACATCAAAGATTGATGTGGTAAATCTTGACATTGCTGAATTCTTGTGTTTGAGCGTAAGTCCTTGCAGCATTTTGCTTTGATAGCCAAGCCAAATCCTTGCCAGTGTATTGCATTGCCATTGTTCAGTGTGGAAGGATTGGAAGCTGCCTTGTTAGGAATTGTTTGGTACAGTATAGTGTCTCTGCCCTCCACTGGAAATTGTGCTTACTAAGTACTACAATGTTCTTGGTAAGGAGATGCTATCAGGAAATAACTAGAGAAAACTGTATAGCATACCATATACTAATTGTAGGGGGAGGCAAATTCTTGGCAAGAAATTTAGGAATGTTTCCATTTAAGGCTGTAAAGGTCCAAGTATTTATTTTTCTTTTCTTCCAAGAAAGAAGAGAAACATTGGCTTTTCAAAAATTGTTAAATGTTTTGTCCCATTTTGTAAAGTAATGGTGTTACTGTGGACTCTCAACTGGTGAATGTAAGCTCTCACCTCTCACGGATATGGTACTTAAGATACTGTGTACTCTACATGTTAGTCATAGCTAGAAGTTCCTATCAAGCAAGCCAGCAAATGAGGAGATAAGGCTGTACTTAAAATGTACAAAAACGATTGTAGACTCATTTATCTGACTGCTCTGGTACGCACTGCATTAGAGTACATAATGAATAACTACATCATGGTTCACGTAGGGTTTAACATTCTTAGGTTAGGCTTTTATCAGAGACATTAAAAGAATGAATAGCTATCGTATGTATAAATCATATGGATAAGCAGAATGTAAAGCAGAAGTGAAGTATGCTGCACTCCTTGGTGGCTAATCTGCAAAGGATAACAGCATACTTTCCCTGTATGGTTTTATAGGTACCCCTTCAGTTTGCATAGGTCCCATCATGAATCTTCAAACTGCAAATCACATTTGGTTTTTTTATAACATTTTATTTTTTTGTCTGAATTTGAAGATATTATATGAGAATAATGAAAAGTTTTCTCTGTTAATGATGAGTACCTACAAGTAGTTAAGAAGAATGTAGTACAGTACTGTGTCTTTTGTTTTCTCTTTTTCTCTGCTCTACCCTCTTTTTAAATTTTTTTTTTTTGCCTTCTGATTTGGTACTGGATAAGAAAGACTCTTACCAACCTGTTTAGTGTATACTTGGAACAAAGGACACTTCTCTGGTAGAGTTTGGGAATAAAAGAAAGCACATTATCAGTATTGATGGATGGTTAACTGGTTTTCCACCACACACTGAGAACAGTGAAGTAGCTATGTTTAGTCAGGTGTTTTCATCTCCTTTGCTTCACACTATGGAGATAGGTCATCAGTCAAAACTAAAGATCATTTCACCTGCACATAATGTTTTGCATCAAGTTTAATCCAGATCTAGATCTTGGTCTTGATTTCTGTGTTACTGTATTACTGTTTTAAACCGCTCCTTAAATCTCTTGAAAGAATGAAGTTGCTGCAAGAAGAGAGTGTGCTATTTGTTAATGGTATTCCTCATCATTGCTAGATGGCCTCTACCACTGTGTATGAGTGCAGAAATGTAGCTTGTATTTGTCTGCAAAGTCTGCAAGAGAATCTGCAAATAGGCTTTCAGAAGCAGGTGTCTTCTGCTGCCTGTTACATTGAATGTGTCTTCAGGAGCGGCACCAAAAACTCAGGCTGCTTGGAAGGGGCCTGGAATGTTTGGTTCTGAGGTTTTCTTCACTTTGGAATTTACTTAGTTTCTTTTTCCCTCTGGCTGGTGTGAAAAAGTCCAAGCTAGGATTAGCTCTGAAGCAGGCTGTGAAGTCATTCTGTTTTCCCAGAGTTTAGGAAGAGAAGGTTATGTTGACTTTACTCTCCTTAAGCTCTGTTCTCATCCATAGGCAGTTTATTCTCTGGGTTTCTGGCAAGGAGCACACCTTATGGAAGAGAATTTATTTAGCTGGTAACCTTTTTCAGGAAACCCTGAAAAAGAGAGCTTTTGGTTGTGTATAAATATATATCCCTGTACATTGTGTTACCTGGGGCGATGTCTGAAAATTACTAGAGGGGCAAAATTTTTCTACTCACTGAATCTGGTTTTGATGATAATAGAGAATTACATTGAAGCAAAAAGAATGTAGACCTTTAAACCTTCAATTGATATTAAAAATTAATCAAAAGGAGTGGTATTCTTCCTGTGCTTTCCTTCTGCCTCAGATTTTAAGATCTAAGCGTTAGAGGCTGTGGGTTGTATAAAGAAACAACTGTTGGCTTTTGTACCTTCATTTGATTCTGTTTCAGTTAAACAAACAAAATGAGAATGACCAAGTCTAATACTCCCTCTGAACTATTGCAAACTTAGTTAAGTGACATCTCTGACTGTGCTGATATTTTGATAATATGGAGGTGCTTACAATCTGATTAACACATGCTG
The DNA here is from genome assembly GCA_013397155.1 of Irena cyanogastra. NCBI lineage: Eukaryota > Metazoa > Chordata > Aves > Passeriformes > Irenidae > Irena > Irena cyanogastra. The sequence continues at coordinate 337,981 of VWZV01011959.1, read as the reverse complement.
CATTTTTCTTCTCTCCTACCGGGAATAAAAGTCTGGGGCTAATAAAATGTTTTCTGACCTTGAATAGGAGAGTATAGTATTTTATTTCTTGGTAAATATATGAGTGCTGATATTTGCTGATTTTGTTTGAGAGGTACAGTAAACAATACAACTTGTGAGAAAATATGCATAGTAAATTTTACTCATCTCTTCCCTTTTTTTCATGAGAATGTCTTAATCCATGAAGAAATATGTTAAAAAAAGTAGCTGTATAACTAACTACCATGTAGCTAGTAAAATTAAATGCTTGTTTTGGTTTAAAGAGCTTTCTGTTCAAAATTCATACTTAAAACATTGAATTAAAAATAGGATAATTATTATTGTGTTTTGTGTATACATCTGGGAATTCTATTTTGCATCATCTTAACACAGTAAATAAAAAAAAGAAGTAACTAGAACATACCTGACTTTAAAAGTTTGCTAAAAATGTATCTAAAAAATTTATAGAGACTATCTTTTCCCCCTATTATGGTTTCCCAAATACTTTTTAATTCAGTGGTGCTTCCAGTTTTTTTGGGCTGAGTTAAAGTGATTTACTTTGAAGCTTGCAATGATAAGGGTCTGCCTACAACCATGGTTGAATTAGGAAGTGCTGAGAGTCAGGAGACTAGAGAGGAGAAATGCACAGCTGAAAATATTTGAATTAGTAGATTTTAAGCTTTTCATAATGATGAAACAGAAAAAAAAAGTCATGACATGTTCTTCCCTCCTGGTTACGCAGCTCAGATTCCTTAACAACAAAGGTTATCCCAGTGTAGCCAAGGTCTGTTCCTAAAGCTGCAGCTTTCTCAGCTGCAGGTGGTGACAGATGGATGGATGGAGATGCAGATGCAACTCAAGCTGGGAAGATGTTTGCCAGTCACTCTGTTATCCCTCCCCTCACTGATATCCTCCTCTTTGAAGTGCTGGCTCCAGATTTTTTCAGGAGTCCCATTTAGCTTCCATTCAAATCTGATCAGATAAAGATGAGAGAGAAATTTACATCTTTGCTGTACCAGACATTCTGAGTGTTTGGTTTTGGTGGCTGGCACACTGGATTTGCCATGAAACTGTCTTTGAAATGCTATTTGCACTCAGCACTTGACACCTTTAGTGCAGTATAACCTGAGACTTCTGTAGCAGCTCTCAAACTTCTTCAGGAAAGGTGGGAGCAACTTCCATGTCTTGAGAAACAGGAGGTCCTTCCTAGCCCTAAAGAAGGGATTAGTGTCATAGTCACTGTTTAAAAACAACACAATTAATAGCTAGCACAGCCTTATGACAGTCTTTGAAAAGGGAGGTTGGTGATCACTGAAAGGTGAGTCTGGTTTTGTTCTGATAGGTGAGAGATGGCAGCTTGTGGCCACCTCCGGTGATGTTGACTTTTTGTGGGTTAAGGAAGGCAGGATGAGAAGAAGAGCTCTGGAAGAGGAGCCTTTTGTTCCCGGAGTCATCTGGCATTTAAGGTTATGGAGAGTACATCTACACCGGAGATGATAGCTGAGCAGGAACTGTGATGTTTGTGTTGCTAATATTGTTTTTATAGTTGGAGGGGGAAGAGAGGAGGGATGCTTGTAAAAGGTGCTTTCCTCCTAGGGAGGATGTTTTTCCTGTTTGAACCTGTGACTACAGCAGGAAGGAAATAGAGGCCACAGAACTTAAAGGAGACACCTTTCTCCAGTGGAGAGTTGCTAATACGCAGCTGTCAGCTGGGCAATCTCTGTAGATGCTGTGCTTCCACCCTGTTTGCTCCTTGTTCCCAGTGGTCAGTGATTGGGCTGTCAGCTTCTGTTTAGAAGTCATTGTAACTAGCTTGGTTCCTTCTTCTGGGGTTGGTGCAAGGTGCAGACATGGTTGTGTCCTGTGCTATTTATTTGAACAGTTGGGTTTTTGACAAGGGAAGGCAAGGTTTACTGAGAAGTTCAGAGGGATTATGCAAAATGCCATCCACAGCCTGTGCCTGGAAGGTGGAGGGAGGGATTATAGGATTTGCTGTGGGTGATGTGAACCTGCCCATCTGCCTGGTTTTGCTGTGGTGAAGATCAAAGGCTATTTCTGGATACATTTTGGGGGCTTTGAAGTGGTGGCCTTGCTTGAGTCAGTAAGCATTCCTCATGTAAAGGTTATGAAGGTCTATCATGGGACACAGGACTACATAAATGAAATGCACTTTTTTTTTAATATAATCACATTGTGCCTGGTCCACTGGTGCTCTACTCATCTAGAAGCCTTTGGTGATGGTCTGGCAGCCTATTCAGCTAAGAAAAACAAACCTTTCCCTGCTTTTTCATCATTTCACACAGTTCACCATTTTCAGCTGGCTATTATCATAACAACAAAAAGTTAATTCATGTACTTAATAATGTATCTTTGAAAACAAATTTCTAACCATTTTTCAGTCATCATTTATGGCTCTGAACTTCTAATTTGGTGATTGTTAGAAAATATTTTAATAGTCTTCCAGCTGTTCAATACACACATTTGGTTTTTCCTTTTTGAGGACATCTTTTAGCAAATCAGTGGTTTTTGAAAATCATCCCCCTATTTTGTGACTGAAATTACCTCATGTCCACCTTTCTGTTGTGTGTGAAATCAATGGCGTTGGGATGGAAGTCACTTTCTGGAAATGTACTATTTCTTGTAAAGTCCTCTGAAGTGATATAGTGATCTAAAACATTTTGTTGAGAAGAGGATTGTTTTCCTCATAAGTACAGGAAGTAGAAGCAGCATTCTTCTTTCTTTTAAGTGTTCACAGAACAGTATCAAAGAATTTGATGTGTGCTTAAAAAGCAAACATGCAGAAGAACAAAAAATATGAAACAAGGCTTTGATGTTTGTTTTTTTTTCCCTGGACTCTAATACTGACAGGCAGAAATAGGACTCTGAGCATTATCTTGTAGGGCTTTACACCTGATAGGAAACCAGAGTGCATTTTGAAGGACAGAATTACTTTGTTGTCTTTGGAATGGTTACTAAGCCGGGTAACAGCATGACTGTTTACAGGGAATAATGCCTCCAGGCTTTAGGCAAAGGAGTGTGAAGGATGTGAGAATAACTGGCCCTGGGAGACACCAGAGAAAGCCTGAGCCTGTCGGATAGGCTTCAGCATCCCCAGGCATCTGATCCACTGTGAAATTGAGCAAAAATAATGGTGCTTTGTAACTCAGGTAGCAGGAATTTAGGATCCAGTGTTGCTGCTTATTTCTTTCCTGAAGTGGTCTGTTGACATTTATGTTGTTTCTTTTGTGTGCAGATGTGACTCTCTGGGTCTGTGGGGAAGGCTGGTAGTAAGATATGTATGTATGCTGTTTATTGTGTCTTTGGCTCTGATACCTTACATGTTTCTTATTTAATCCTTTGAACTTTTTCAATGGAAATTTCTACTGTGAATGATTTTCAGAAATCGAGCTATGTGATTGCATTAACCTTATTAATGTTTGTGCAATTGTAATGTCTCATGATTTTGTAATGGGATTTGCAGCTCTGGGCTGACATTTTAGTCCTGCAGTACTACTTGGAAATAAAAGTGCCTGAAATAGTTAGCAAAAGTATTTATATGCTCAGTAAGCATCAGGCTGGAGTCAAGATTACTGTTCTGTTAGTGAGCATCCTGCTTCTCCCAGTCGGACCTTCCAGCTCTCTCCCCAGCTTTTTTATTTCTTCTCTGACTGCATGTTTAGTATGTTTTGATAATAGTTCCAAAAGGAAAGAGTCTGTCACCTGTTGACCCCTGGAAAGCCATCGGAGCTGGAAGTTACAGCATTTTGCTGAAAGGTAAGAGATTGTATTTTGAAGTAAAAAAAAGAAAGGAGGATCTGGGAAGGGAGTGCTGGTATCTGTGCAGTGCAGTGTCCTTCCTCATGTTTCTCAGCATCCTAGGCAGTCACTGGAAGGATGCTGGCACTCTGAAAGGAGTACTTCTTGCATGAACCAGAGGAGTGAGACTCAGTATTTTATTTAGCCCCCAATTTACATTTATTAAAAGTGAGAAGGAGGAATAGTTTATACTGACCTAGGGGAAATAATCTATTCTTAATTTTCCGTATGGCTCTGCTGTTGAAGTTGATGTATGATGGGGCCTCTGTCCCATCCTTGAGCTCTTTTGAAGTCACTTGCACAGAATGAAAACAGGAAAGAGCTCAGATAAATATTTTGTAAAAAAAATTGCTAACAAAGACCTCTTACTGAGAAAGTGTTTTCTGTTTAGGTGATTCCATTACCACCCCGTATTTCATATAATCTTGAGTGTTTGCATGTGTGGGCTTTCTGTTTCTTCTGTGGCAGCTCTCAATAAGTGATGTCTCATTGATTTGTATGCAGGGAATCCTGCACAGGTAACACAATAGTTCCAGCAGGCATGACACTTAAAATACATTCTTACAGACAAGTGACACTTATATGAGACTAATATTAATAATTAAAATCTTTCTACAAACACTAATTTGAAATTGGTTTGAACCCACACTCAATTAAGACAACTATGCTGCGAAACTATGTTTAGTTACATGAATTTGAACTAGCAGCTATACACACACACTCTACAAAAATATCTATGCTATTATTTCCTTAAAAGTAAACCAAAAATCTCCTCCTAACCTACATAGAGAGTAAGAGGCAGATGCTTCTGTAGCAGTGTAAGTCGAATAAAGGAGAGTATAAGGCTGGTTATGCTTTCACCATATTGTCATTTCAGAGCCACATGAAAATGGGAGTGTGTGGGAATGGCTGCATATTTGTATTTTGAGATGGAAAAGGTCACCTTTCTGCATTTGAGTGTGTAGGGATGCTGAGGTAATTAGTTGGTGATAGATGGTCTGATTGTGATCTTCAGCTCTACTGCTGTGAATTAAAAGTTTGTTTTGAGGTGTGGCAGGGTTGAATTAGCACTTTTGATAGTGAGGGAAATTTCTGGCTCAGCGTTTGCTTTTTAATGCCAAAATCTAGCCCACAGGGGGAAAAAATGCTGTTTTCTAAATCCCCAGATGCTATTTTCTGGAAGTAGGTATTGTACAGATGAAAGACAGTTGTTCTTGGAGTATCTGCTGCAAAAGGTTGTATGTCAAAATAATGTTGGAATACCTAGCGTAAGAAAAACAAAAAGAAAGAGGAAGCAAGTATGCTGTTGCTTGTGTGCTCTGCTAGAAAATATTAAACTGAAGCACTGTCAGAGCCCAAAAGGACTGAATAAAATCATTAAAAAAAAATTCACATAAATTCACAATATAAGGCATGAAAAGAATGTTACGACATCCTGTGATCTCAATTATACTAGATGCTTCCATCTTTCAATCGTTTATCCCTTTTGTAAAAGTGTTGAATTACTGGACAAAAATATAGTCTAGGGTTATACAACACTTCTGCATAAGTACTTTGCTATTTTTTCAGTTTTTGTTTTCAATCAAGACCTGCAGTCTGTGCATCTGTGGCTCCTAGAAAGCTGAGGACAGATATATTTGCTTCTGTGCCTAATGCATAATTTCTGCAATCGTGATCATTCCCATTCACTTCACTTTTCATCTTTCTTTGTATAGTGTGAGAAAGAAGTGAGTTGGTTTCTTGAGCATTTGTCTGTGAAAATCTATAATCTCTGGGTTTTGGACAAGTTCTGTATCCCCATTAAAGAACATTGGTGTTTGGGGAGGTGTCTTAAAAGAGATTGAAGTGAGTCTAAGAGGTGGGTTGTGCTTATGAGGGCTCTTCCTGACATTCTCTCAGCCAGAGGAAGGTGAAATTTTGGTCTGGAGAAAAGGACCATCTTGTGCCGTCAGAAAAGTAGAAAAGCCAAATTGTCTCTCCTCCACTTCTCTTGAAGTGCTCCTCAGTGTTCATTTCACCAGCTCTCTGAGGGGAGAGGGAGCAGGGGCGTCAGACTGCTCTATAAGTACAGCAAGTTTCTATTTAGTTGATGTTTGAGTTGCAGTATCTGTAGCACAAGTAAATAAATAGCAATGATAATTGAAGCCGAACAATGCAATTAGAGGGCAAGATTTTACAGTCTGACTCTCTACAGGAGAATTAGTACATCAGATAACAAACCAATCATACACAGTGTCAGGTTATTAAAAAGCCTGATGATATTTGTGGTTTGTTTATGGCCAAAACAGAAATCCATAAAATTTGGTTTCCATAGGAAAGTGTAAGGCCGTAAAAGCAGCATTTCTATATAATGTGTGTAGTGTTGTTGCTTCTGCATATTTTGATTTTTTTTTTTTTTTTTTTTGTTCAAACTTGTTCTAGATTTGTGTGATGATGCACAATGCAATAATCCTATTGAATCCTGAATAGGAAAAATGTAGTATTTTATTCATGTTCTACTTTCTTTCTTTTGTTAATGTACAGCAGTAGAGTGGGAAGCTTGGTGGCCTGTATCAGTGCTGCTGAGGGCTGCTTCCAGGTGGGCTCCAGCAAGTCACACATGTGATTGTCCTGTGTGGGCTCCCATCAGCTTCTGCTGCTGGAGGCAGAGCAGTGACTGTGCTGGGGATATCCACTCCCACCCTGGATGCTCTGGGAAGCTTCAACACGTGTCCTGGCTGGGGCAGGGCGTGTGGGTGAGGCTAGTGAGGAGACCTCTGGTCAGTATCCTCACCAGGGTGATTCTTGGGAATAAGAGGAGACTTTGAAGATCTGGGAAAGTGGATGTGTTGAACTACACTGACCAAGTCAAAGCCTTGTGCTATCAGTTGAACCATTTGCTGCTTTATTTTCTTCTTCTTTTTCTTTTCTTTTTTTACTGTTTTTTAAGATCACTATGCCTTTCTTTAAAAAATAAAGAGAATCTCCTAGTGATGAGATTTAGCATTGCTGCATAAGTGGGCATTGCAGCACCCTCACTGCACTGAGGGGTTTTTTGATTGTTTTTTTGAGTAAACTCCACTTCTCTGGTTGCTGATTAGCTTTCACTTTTAATCATACGCAAATAAAGGCACATCAAAAACTGGGAAATGAAAAAAAATTAGGAAGGGAAAAACTAAAGAACTACTGTTGAAGACATGATATGTATGAAGTAGTGAGCCTCCTATAATGTTTTACTGTACAATAAAATGTGTAAAAGTTTCTATGACAATGTATGTTTTTAGTTCTTTACAATGCAGGTTGTCAAAGATGCTCAGCTGATATTGCCTCTCATCTCTCTAGTCTGAAACAAGTCTGTTAAAATCACTTACAATATTAGGTGAGAATCAGAAATACCTGTTTTAGCAGGGCTTTCAGCCAGAAGCAGCCTCGAAGCAGAATCAGTGCTTGGTACTTCATGTTTCATGAAAAAAATGTTCAATGAGAGAATACAGATCTTTCAAAATGTGGGAATAGCATTTACGACTGTCATGTAGTCCAGCGTCTTATCCTCGCAAATGTCCAAAATCATTTACATCTAAGGGATACAAATGTTATATTTTTGTACAGAGAACAGAACCAAAAAATGGCTAGAAACATTTGTTTCAGAAAGACATGGTAAATAATTTTTGTCTGATTTACCGGATAAATTTTGCTGCAGCACAACACTTCAATATTGCAAAGCTAATATTCTAAGCATTATGAGCAAAATCAAACTTCTAGTATGAATAACCATGTTTGTTGTGATGTGCTGAGACTCCAGGAAATCCCTAATGCAGCGCACTGTCTCTATCAAATCCCAAGTTATTCCACTGGTACGTACTCATGTGTTTTCCAGATAAGTAAACTAACTGCTTTATTATCTTGCCAAATTCTTGTGTTCTGTAAAGCTGACAGAATTGCTATCTGGCACTTGCTAAAAAGCATTTTTAAAGGATTTTTCCAGTTCTCCTTCTTATCTTATTTTTCTCCTGGACCAGTACTCTAAATGATGATTTTAGGTCCTTGCTGATGGAGATAAATTTGTAATTTTCATACTGAATCCCATCATCCTGAGCTCAACCGTTTGCAAAACACTGCTCTACAACACCTAAGTGCTATTCTTGTGATCTCATGCAAAACTATCCTGTTTCATTTAATTTCATCAGGATTGATTTTTGAGTAAGCAGATGGTTTAGTCTTCTCTAAGAGTCTGTAAGGAAATGCCTTGCCAGAAATACTTTGTGTTTGATGATATTTAAGTTTGCTGTGATTTAAGGGTTTATAAGAGCGAATTCAGCTTTTTTTTGTGCAGTTCATCAGTGGGTTTCATTGCTGATCCTCAGACTCATAAACGGAGACCACAATTCTGTTGCCAGATGCCTTTCAGAGCAAAGCCTGTTTGGCCGACAGGACGCTGGTTCCGTGCGTGCCGTTGCTTGGGCTGCTCAGGCAGTCTCTTCAAAAGCTTAATCCTCTCTCTGTTTGGAGAATCTGGGTGTATCTAGTGCAGCTAATATGAACTGAAGAAAAACAGCACAAAAAAGACATTTTCTTTCGCTTTTCCTACAAAATAGATAAATCCAAATAGAATGATTCTAAAATGCTATTTTAGCATTTTATTGCCCAAATAATTTTTTTTTTAAAAAATCAGAAAATATTAAGTTTAAATTGTATTTAATTCTTTTTGACCTCTAACTATCATGACATATTAGATAGTGATTAAGTATATAATTATTTAGTATGAAAATTAACTTTTTATTACTTTTTTTTTCTTCCAATGTATATGTTCAGTATTAATTTTTCTTTTGTTGTAAAACAGTAATTGACACTTCGAATTACATTTTTTTCCAGGTTTTTTTAATCGGGCTACTTTCAGTTAAATACTGTTGCCGTATCTTGGATATTATTGTATTGTGTTCTTGAGACAGTTAAGGCCAACCAGGTAGTGTTCCATATGGGGAAAAGTGCAGCCAGAATATAATGGTAAGCAGTGGGTCCCCTTTAGCCAGTGACTGGGAGCTTGCATCTGGGGAATTGCATCCAGTGTGGGGCTTCCCAGTGAAAGAGAAAAGTTTATGAAGAAGAGCAAGTCCAGCAGAGGAATGCTGAGGTGGTTTGGGGGTAAAGGTGTAAGTGCAGGGGGCGAGGCTGAGGAAATTGGTTTGGCTCAAGTTGAAGATGAGAGGACTAAGGGGGATCTGACTGCTGACTTCAGCTCTCTAAAGGAGGGCATTTAGAGGAGGTAGGTCTTGGACACATTTAGTAGAAATGGCAGACAACAGTCACATGTTGTTGAAGGAGAATTCTGATTAGGTAAAAGGCAAGGAAGTATCCACAGTGTATGTAGGTAAACACTGGAAGAGGTTTCTCATGTTTCTTTGCTCTTGGAGCCCTTAAGCAGCCTAGAATCATCGAGGTAATGGAGCAAACTGATCATTCTTCCAAATTAGTCCTGTCTGCTGCAGCAGCTTCGATGAGATGCCCTCCAAAGGGCTCTCCCGACCTAGAGAATATGCTGATTCAGTGAATATTCCTATGAATGATGGATTTTTTTTAAGTTCTTGTTGCCTTATATACACACTGAATAACTAAGAGAAATTATAACAGCCTTCCCTCTAGTGTCTACTTACCAAGGGAGGTATTTGTAGTTAAGGGACTAGAACCTAATTAATTTTGCTTACCGTTGTCCCTCCAGATTTGTTTGTGGAACTAAGAGGGCTCATGCTTTCATTTTACTGATGGACTGAAAAATAAGCTCTCCTGTTTTCGTGACTCCCTGGAGGTTCATCAGTTTTGAATAAACTGGTAACAGAATGGAGCTATTTGCATGAGCCAAGATAAAAAGAAAAAATGTAGAGCCTTGCTGTGTTCATAAAACATGCTATATCTGTCAAAGCTGGTTTCTGTCTTTAAGGAGCTACACGTGCTTAGACAAACATGTTATGTGGGTTTTTTTAATAAAAGCTCAACATAAAGTTTTCACTCTTGTGTTGTCATGTAGTCAGTATTGTTCTTGAGAGTGTTAGTACATTTTTGCATGCATAAAAATTTGTCTGTCTTGGTCATCTCTCTTTGCCAGGCAGACCAGGTGCATTATGTACGTAGAATACAAATGTAAGGAATATGTATATGAAAAGGACCTTTTAGAGGAAAGGGAGCTTTAGAAGACAGGAATTTTGTTTTGAAAATTTCTAGCAGCTAGTATAGTGTAGCCTTTAAACTTGGGCTGTTTGACTGTATTTTATTGTTACATTTTCCCTCTGTGCAGCTCGTTGCTTTTGAATTGAATATTTGCTGAGATGGAGGAAAAGTTTTAAATTGGTGCTATGAGCAAACTTGCCTGAGCAAACTTGTGCCTCAGCAACAAAGTAGTTTTGTTTTTCAGTTCACTGTGAACTAAATGTCGGGAAAGAAACATCATTGGACAGCACTGTTAATCAGTACATTCCCTTCAAAAAACCAATAGGGCTGATCATCAGCTCAAATTAACTGTCTGTGATTGGGATTGTTTTCCCATGTCCCAGATCTTACCTTTTCAAAGCAATGCCCTGGGAGGACTGTAGAATGTTAAGCACTCTCTTGAGTGTACATGGAGCGGAGCAAGGGATAGGATTGGGGAAAAAATATACTCATGAATTATTTTAGTATCTTTTCCATTCCCCATTTTTTTCTCTTTTGACTGACCTAAACGAGGGGTTATGTTCTTTCATTTCCATCTTCCAAGTTTTCTCCTTCTCCTGGGCCTGAATCACTGTCATTGTGTAACTATATGTGTAGCTCAAACTACGCATTATGGCTCAAATATTCTTTCCTTGTTACATACAGTTTCTGTGGGTGGTGAAATTAGAAGGCATGTATGGTGGAGAAATGGTTCCATAGAAATGAGTGTGCATTGGTTTCTGTTTCTTCCTTATTCAGTTTGCACTGTGTGTGTTTTGAGGTAGTCTGGGGTGTGGAGGTGCTGGTGGAAGCAGCACTGCTCCCTGTGCTCATGGACTGTGAGATGTCTTTAGAAGCACTGATGTGTACCTAGAAATGTAATAGTGATAGAATCCTAGTTTCTGTCTTAACATGGGCTGAGAACACTGGGAAATAACGTAAAACCTCAGCTCACTTTTTTATAGTCAGGCTATTGCCATATGTACACTCTTCAGCTATCATGCTTGATTCGGAGGGAAAAAAAACCAAACAAAAACCCTAGTAAAACAAAACTCAAGCAAACAAACAAAGCAACCCCACCAAGCCCTCTAGAAACTGCAAACAGAAAGCCTGACACCAAACTCCTGCATCATGATATCGTGAGTGTCCTCAGGGCTCAGTCTGGTGAGAAGAGTATATAGCAAGAAGGGTTTGGCTATATATTGATATGTGGTCACGCCTTCCAGCCATGCATGTCTGTTTCTGCAGCATGTTTTGCCCTCTGGTCATATTCAATGATTTGTTCAATGCTCTTGGTTGTAGATGCTCTTTACTGTTAAAAGGTAAAGCTTAACTGCAGATGAAACTTGCTACAGAGAAAACAGACCAGTGATCTCACCCAGCATTGCTTTAGCAGAATGGTACACAGTGTTCTTTTGTCTCAGACAAACTGTCCTATTGTCCTTTCTATTTCCTCTTAATATAATTAGGAATGGAGTTCTGTTTTGTTTTATCTGCTTTTGAAATATATTCATGGTATCATTTTTGTTTCTTGTGCAGAAAAATAAAACTGCATTTCCAGGGACAGATCAGACCACAGACTTAGAAACAACGTAGTTAGGTTATAAAGCATATAACTGACGTAATCTATTAGGAATAGTATTGTTCTGTTAGATAGCTTCACAGCAAAATGGGAGTCACAATTACATGTTTGAGATGCTCCAATTTATGTCTTTTACAAGTAAAATCAAGCAGATGCTATACTGTAGCAAGAAAGACATTAGAAGGTGTGTATTATTGGCCTTTGCAGGTGTCTCCAGGTTATAAATAATGTTAGATTCGTTGGTCTTCCTCCTGGCTTTAGGGCTCTGCAGTGGTGGCAGGCACAGCTTTGGTGCTGTGAGATTTGTCTCTAGCTCTGCTGTAAACTTCCTGCAGAGGTAGAGGGGGTGGGGATGATGTAGCTGAAGGTCAACTGAGAGAGATGCAATCTGCTGGAAATGTTAGCTTATTTGAAAAGTATTTTTATCCCATAATGACTAAAATGATGGCACCAGATGCAGAGTAGTGGTTTTGAGGTGATTTGTATTGATCATCTTTGCTGGTGTCCTATTTTACTACCTAATAAATACTGCTGAGCTTTTTTGTCCTAAGCTGATGATAAGATACAAGGATTGTCAATACCTTTTATTATCATTATTTTGAATTTGCATATTAACACACACGCCATAATTACCCCGTTCTTTATGGGTATTTGTACAAGAGGAGAGGAAATTAAAAAAAAAAATCTGTTTTTCGTTTTGGTGTTTAGGTCTGGACAATAGGATGGGTGCAGTAACATAATCATTAGGAAGGGCTATAGATTGCAGCCTTAGAAACTTAGCATTTTTTTCCTTTGTTTTAACATGTGACCTTTTCATCTCTTTGATCCCTTAAGCTGTGTACTGCATAACCTTGGATTAGTAGAAATGAGAAATGCTGTACATCATCTAATGACATATTTCTTCTGATACATCAAAAGAAGGTTAGATAAGATCTGATGTAGGAAATCTGCGTAGTCTACAGGAGTGAAGGTTTGTGGCCGAGGATATTGTGACTTCCTTTTGCAAAGAAGGATAAAACTGAAACTGTCTGCCATGCTGGTTTATTTTAGAATGCTTAGGGAAGCCTTGAACATACTTGAAATAATGTTAATTGTGTAAGAGCAGAGCTCATGTGTTCTCCTTTCCTACGTGCTGACACTGGAAATACTAGTGAGAAGTTACTGAGGATTGATAGGACTTGTACCCCATTCGAGATTGTTGAGAAGCTGCTTTTAATTCCACTTGGTTTTGGTAGCGTGGTGTTCAAAATTTTTCTTGGGCAAAGATGGTGAACATTTTTTTTTTCTTCCATCTGAAACTGAAATAGTGGTAATATTACTTTTCAATGTGTGTTGCTGTTGTGTAGCCCTGAAGGTAAATAGATTTCATTGTATCTTGTAACAGAAATGAATTTCAAGTCTGGCTTTGTTCCAGCACCATCTGTAAAATGGGAGTAATGTTTTTATGGTTTAGAGCTGGTGCAAAACTGGCAAAATAAGTTAAAAGATGGCATCAGTTTTTAACCATACATAGTGCTCCTCTCCTCCTTGTTAATAAAATTGATACTCGCTTCTATCAGGAAGAAAAATAACCAGTGTGAGAAGGAATTTTTAAATAAAATTACTTCTCTCTTGAAAGGTTAAAAACAATGCTGTAGTCTTGCAGAACAGAAATGTGTGGGCATCGTTCAGAAACATTTGAGATGCAATGAATTATTTAAAATACGATGTACTGGGGGAGACAAGCCAATCTCATTTTATGTAGAAATTCCAAGGTGCTTCAGGTTGGAGTTGGTTGGAGTTACTGTGTGTTGGTACAGTGAAGCAGAGGCTGGCTTTGGTGCCAGGCTGCATCTTCTGTCCTCTCTTTGCAGCTCTTTCCTCCTACTTCTGGCACAGGGAGAAGTGACACCTGCATTGAGTGATAGCCCAAGAATTGATGCAATGTGCTGAAGTGCCCTGCAGTGAAATGCTTCTCCTTTTGACAGTTTGCATCAGTCACACGTTGGCCAACATTATTGAGTGCCGCAAATCTATGGTGATCTTCACATTTAATTGATGGCTTTTAAGAAATCTGTGCAAAAGCACGTATTTCAGCTATACCATGTTGTGAGTGATATTCACAGAGATGCTCAGTTGCCTCGTTCACAGTGTGGGCTTGATGAAGTACAGAGGAAATACCAGCATAATAAAATACTTATTATCAGCCAACAGAATTAAAGATTTGTGAGTACTTCCCATTATTATAACTGAAAGTAACAGCTATATTCTTTCTCATATAAAAGAATGTGTAGTGATTACAGTGAGATGATGCTACAAATGTTAAACTTCTGTGCATAAAGTTATTTGACAGCTGATCTGGTCTGAATCAGTATTTTCTTTCCTTTAATCTCAGAGTGTACCAAAGGGATTCTGCTCCCCTCTGCTTACCTACCATTACTAAGTGTCTTATCAGAGGTCAGTCTTTGCATCTGTTAGGAGGAAGAAGAGTCGATGTGAGAAGGAAATTTCCTGTAGCTGGATCCTTAGACTATGAAGAGACCAGAATAGCTTTTATATGGGAGAAGTATCCTTCAGAGTGTAGAAGGGGAAAAATTCACACAGGAAAATTCAATCATTCAACCTAGAATTCTTGTAACTAATGTTTTCAGAGGTAAAGTAGACAGGATAACAGTTCAGGAATCCAGTTTAAAAGTGCTTTTGCAAAGTTTCTCGTGGGAGAAGTGAGGATGGACTGCTATTTTTGCTCTGGCATTTTAGCAAGTACAAATCTTTAGCTTTGGCATTTCTTATCTTGAAAATCTATTCTTAGTTTAAACCTAAGTAGCAAAACTCACATACGTGCTCTGAAGTATTGGCTGTATCTGACATTGAGTGAAAGCACCTACAGTAACAATGGATTTTAAATAAATAAAATATTTAGGATTTTTTTAAACTTGGCATCAGAACTCCAGTTACCTCAGAGCAGTACCTTTTCATCACTATTCGTTGTGGATGAAAATGCTTCTGATTCATTGCTGAAGTGGAAGCTCTCAGTAACCAAACTGCAATCCAGATATCTGGGATGTGAGATCAGAATTTTTAATGAAGTGTTTTGTTTACTTCAGGCAACTGAATTGTAAAGATGTGATAATTGCTTAAAACTTGGCCTTTCATAGGGCTAATCTCAAACCATGTTATGAAGTTCCTTTGGGGTCCAGTGTACTCCTTGAAGTAGAAGCTAATCACATTGGTTGTAAATATAAATGGCGTTCTGGATCTCCAAGCTGGATCACTGGAAGAAGACATGAAAATACAGTTAAGACTTTCTACATTTAGAGCGTGTTTCCACTGATACTAATTGGAATGGTGCAAATGATTGAAGTGGTTGCAAGTCATTCTTAGTTGTTTAGAGCCAGTTATTAATATCTTTTGTCTAGTCAAGGAGCCTACAGCTGCTCAATGTGTCTTAAGTTTAGTATTTCAATTTAGTACAGAATGGAAAACAAAATATTTCACTAAAATGCATATAGCAGGAGAGGAATTCAAGACAGCTAATAGTAATCAATCTCTAAAAAGATTTCTGTAAACAGAAGAGAAAAAGCACAAACTTAAAAATGGGTTTCTTGTGAGAAATGGCATTTGTGAGATCATCCAATGTCATGGAGAATGTCTTTGGTGCCTCCCAGTTCATCACGTTTGTACCTCTGCAACATTTCACATGATACAAGCAGAACAAAATTTTTGGTATGTAGTCATTTTACAGAAAAAAAAATTAGAGTGAATAAGCTTTTTAATGTACTCCCTTTTTTCAGTTCATTCGCTAGCACTGAAAGCCTTTCCTCTTGCAAATGAGCATGGAATCACAATTTGATCATATCCTTTCCAAGATTCTACTGTTTAAACAGATGGAGAAAAAAAGAAACAGCAAATACAGCTCTTCGCAGCAGATGACTCCAGCCGGTGTGTTTAGAGGAAGTTTAGCTGCCAGAGAGCTTTTCTGTTCCTTAGTGATTCATTGTAGAACAAGCCTGCCTGAAGCACTCATGGTGCTTACTGGGTCTTGTTCCTGGGACTTACTGGTTTCAAGTTTCTTTTCTGTGTACCCTTGTAACCCTGACATGGATTCCCTGACAGGGTTCTGACTGCAGGGACCATGACAGATCGGCGTTGTGCTGCTGATCCGGAGGGTACGGAGGTGTTTGATGTGGATGAGACTGAATCAATCAAGCAGTTTTAGAGAGTGGTCGGGGTATTTCAGATTGCAGATATCTACTAACATAAAACTGCAGAAGTGGGATGTAAGCTGTAGATATTTGTAGTATTCAGAGGTTATATTTCAGTATGTGGTCACTTCAAGGCTAGGCAGAAATTCCTGGTTACCTTCTTGTGTGATGGTTTATCTTATTAGAGCTGACCCTTCACTGATCTTCAGCTGGTGTGGTTGATGTTTGCCATTGTGGAGAATGCCTGCTTAGAGCCAGTTTAGGAGCTTTGCTTTAAAGCATGCTGTAGATGTTTTTTCCTTTAGAGCTGTGGCCCTCTGGAGGGTAGCCCTTAGCCTGGGGGTCACGATACATTGCTCTTAAACATGATACCATTATCAGGGTACAGAAATGTTCTTTAATAACTGAAATGAAAATAAGCATAGGAAACATTTCATGCTCCTAACAAACTGCATCTTAGTAAAACTCTTAATTCTCTGTAATTTATTTCCTGTGGGAGATATGCAAAGTAATACAAAGACAATCAAAAGACTGTTCTAAGTCATAGTGATGGAATAGGTTAACTCTTGGTGTGCATTTTGCTGACAGCTGGGTAAGATGCCATTCAAATGTTAAGCACAATTTTCAGTGTCAGTAGTGTTAGTGAAGGCTTTCTGAGCATTTTGCTGTTCTAAACAGTCTAGCACATAATTTATTTCTCAGTCTTTGGACACCAGTAACACTGGAAGACTATAATGAATATAGCGTGAGTTTTCTGAGTAGCACTCTAAAAAATGAAGTTCTAAAATAACTTCTCATTTTATTTAAATTCTTAATTAAGAAAATGTTCTCAAATTCATCCTGTGATTTAGTTTTTTCCTTCTTGTGACAATAAGTAAATAGCTGCTGTCAGATTTTTTTTGCCGTGTAACTTGGTTAGATGGATCAATGTGTGTCTTCTGGCTACAGCAACTTTCGTGCTTAAGTTATGGATTTTACTTTTTTGACAGTGACTTTCGACCCCTAGCTGGTTTATGCTGTGAGGCTCTAATGTGGCATGAATCTGATTCAATACAAACTGGACAGTGAATTCTCCAAAAGATGAAAAAGCAGAACTGAGTAAAACCTAATGAGTCCAGAGCCAGCTGAGTCTTAAAAGCTGAGCTGTTCACTTAGCAGTTGAACTGAAATGACCTCCACAATTTGTGGCTGGGTTTTTTTTGTTGGAAAAATTTGGCTAGAATCATGTCTACTAAGAGAGCGTGTGGTACATGGCTGGTCTAGAGGGATTCATCTGCTTTGTGTGCCAGTATGTAACCACAAACCATATGTTCTTAGCTATTGAGTACATCTCTTATGGCTTTCAGGAGCTGGGAAGAAGCCATTAGCCTCAAAAAATGAGTCTAGGGTGGGGGAAATATCTCTGCAATGGTCTGTTTCATCGGGGCTTTTGCTTAGTAAGCATGTATACCATGTTAAATAAGGATGTGGAGAAATATGTACCTATAAATCTCAGTGGCACTCTGCCAGTCTGACTTGGGGAAGAGTTTTGTCATGACTTGGCTGTGGAGACCTGATCAGATATTCAGTACTTGAGCAGAGAACATCAGTTTAATGTAAGTAGAAACACTAAAGCATCTCCTCTGTAGTTGTGATAGATTGCTCATGCTTTGAAGAAGGTGAAATCACCCCCCTCCTCATTAGTCTAAATTAATTAATCTTCCTGGCCTAATAAGAGGAATAGTGAAACATTGAATGTTGTCAGCTTCCTTTAATGTCTTGGCTAGAAATTCTGGTTTGCCCCTCATATTGCAGTGCATACCTGAAAATCATCTTCTGTTCCCATTACTAAACCCATTAATAAGTTCAGGACAGATTAAGTTGAACTTTTCTTTCCTGTATGACTTAGTGGAGGCATAAAGGGTATAGAAGAGGTATAGAAGATATATAGATAGATAGATAGAGGTATAGAAGAGATACCTTTTAGAGGAAATGCTCTGAATTTCTCTCACTAGGTTTCATGGTCTTCGTGGTGATCACTGGAGAAGCTTGGCCTGCATGGAAGAAGTAAAAATAAATGTGACTTCACCCATTTAAATATTTTTGAATGCAGTATCTAGCTCATCGGTGCAGTAAGGTTTGGATATACAATATGTTTCTATTCTTAAATTGGTACCAATTTATTTATTATGGTAATTTACTTCTGTATGTGGTGCATTGTGCACAAGAATCTGAGAAAATGATTGGATAAGTGACAGAGTATCTACATATTTTGAGATTCAAGAAAAAAAGAATTTACAGACAGAATTGTATGTACCTCAAGGTCAGCTGTCAGACAAAGCAAATGGTGAAATTGAAGCATTGACAGGTGATAAGAGAAGTGAAAAGTTTGTCTTCATAGCACCTTAGTATAGTAGATGAAACAGCTATTCCTGAATTATGAGTGTTCCACCCTACTGTTCCTAGCCTAGAATTTTCATGGCATATTATAATTTTGCCGATCTCAGCATAGACAGAAGGAAGAGTGATTAGAGGCCTTTTTTTGTTGTTTTTTAGCATTAGAGTGGGGATGCTTACTGGCATACGTAATTTGATAAAATGAAATGAACAAAACCAGTTGGAATTGTTAAAATTCTTGGAGACCATCAGGCTTTTCCTGTTACTGTATAAACCCAGAATATTTACCTTCTTTTCATGTTTTTTTTTTCCCTTTATTAAATGCTCACAGTATATACTATTAGTTACCCAGATCCAAGACTGAATAATCTTTGTGTTTGTGTGGAAATACCTATTCTTGCTTTCTGGCTTCCAACTTCTGTGTAAAATGTAATGCCATTGTGATTATCAGGCTGTGTCAGTATGGTCTAGGTCTTGTTACATCAAGATTTGTAAATGACTCTGAGTGGAATGGCTGCAGAAGGCAAATATTAGAGGTATTTATTGCTGCCACCTGATATTTGAAGCAAGATAATGCTACTGGTTCACGATATTCTGTAGATGAGCAGTAAAATAAGCATTGGACCAAAAGCTGACGGTGGAAAGCAGTAGCCTGTGTGAATGCTAGTCAGTACTACTCCCTTGGGCTGCAGGTTGTAAAAACAAACTAACATGTAAAAATAGTTCTTAAAAGGAAAAGGAAAGGTTGGGAGAGTATCTTAAAGTTCATTAAAACAGTAAAATACTTGGACTCCCCTAATTTCATTTAAAGGATGCTAAAATTGTGGCTTAATTTAAACATTTGAAGAATTGAAAGCACATGTGAGAGTACTGTACCTACTATGTGTAACCAGGTACCCATGGCTGTCATCTCACAAGTACTAAATTTGTAGCTCTTCTGGAAGCAGTCACTGTTTTTAAACTTGATTTCTAGAATTTAGGAAGCAATGAATGCAGTTTTACAGATCAGCTGCATTTGTTGGTAAAATATCATTTGCTATTTAGTTAGGTAAGTGGTGTATTTTATTTAGACACTTTGCAGTTAAAACCTCTTGTAGTTTATAAGAGGATAAGAACACAAAGCATCAGTCTGTCCAAGCAGCAAGGCTGTCATTACTACTCTGACAATCTGTTCCTGTTTTATGGATGCTGCCCTCTATTTGGCTTTGTTTTCTGAAATTTGGGAATATACCTTTTTTTTTTTTAATCTCAGAATACTAAAGGATATTGTTGTATTTCCCCTCTGGGGACATACAGTATTTAAAAGAATTGCCATTCTCATTCCCATGAAATGTCAGTTATGTTTTCAGCAAGATGATGGTGATTGGGTTACATATTGAGGTAATTTAGCACCTGAATAACTAACTTACGTAGTAAAAACCACACAAGAATTGCTTCCTAGTTCAATTTAGATTTTCATTTTTATATGCTCAAGTGAGCAGATTAATAGCTAATCTCAAAGTTGAAAAAATTAAATGCCCAATAGCTGATTTACAGAGGTCACAGAATTTATTTAATCATCTTTTAAAATGTAGGTGAACATGATGTGTGTCCTGATGGACTGAAAGCTACTTTTCTTCCAGATGAAGCTAGGAGGCTTTGCAGTGACTTTTTAAAACAAGTTCCTGTAGTGATATAGGTGCACTAGTTTTGATTTTTTTAATGCAAAAAAGGCAAATAATTTATTATTGCAGTATTTAACGTCTTAAAAATTTGTTTGCTATCATGCAATATATTCTAATGTTTGCATATAAGCAGAGGTCTGAGCTTGCTACAGTTCCTCTCCATTTTGCATGATTTGTACAAACATCTTTGCTAAGTAACTCCCGTAAAAATTTGTGTATAGTAATTCTTCCTGAAAATATTGGATGGAGTATTTGATTGTTTCACTTTGGCTCAAGAGTTGAACTACATGTGTTGAGCTTTTTTGAGTATAAGCAAGTTTGCTTTAACTACAACATCTTGCTAACAGTTTGTATGATTTGATGTAGCTTTTAGAGATTGCAAGAGCATTTGCCTGAAGGGTTTCAAATGAAATGAGCTTTCTACTGCTGTTGGCTTCCAACTGCCAAGAGTCCACAAATTAAACTATTTCTTGTTGTTTTAAAGAAAGATCTTCAGGCATGCTTGTAACCCCCTACAAAACCCCTCTCCCTTGATATTAGCCATATTTGAGAATGAAAGCAAGGTATGTCAAATGAAAAACAAGAAAATATGATCTTCTCTATATATTTCCATATCTATTTAAACTTGAAATTTGGTGTTGAATATACAAGTCTTGTTCCCATCAGCTGTCTACATTAAATCATGTAGCAGCTTTAGCTTTATATTTAGGATGTGGAAAATGTAGTTCTGTCAAAACAATACGAACGTGTATTATGCAAATATCCAAGAAGCATATTTTGAACTTTTGAGCCTTAAACTTGTCAGCTTCTGGTGTGTATTGTGTAAACAGGCTTTCCAATGGGATGTTAGGGTGCTGGAGTAAGAGGCTAGGAAATAATTCATTCTTCCTGCAGACTCCATTGGAGCAGGCATTCTCTGAGTTTCTTACATGTGTGGTTCAACTACAATCTTTCCAAACCTTAGAAGCTTTTATGCTCTTTTTTTTTCCCCTTCCAAACTATGCGTATGCAAATTAGGACAGAGTCATTCAAATGCGTGGGCACATGCATGAGTGCTGATGCATTCACTGTTCCCTTGTGTGCTTTTGTGAAAGACTACTGACAATTAAAACCTATGCTGTATTTGGACCACCAGTTTTAATTTTATTGCTGTGTCCAGATATACATACCTGCCTTACCTCCTCACTTATTAATGCTAAATATATGCATTCAAAAGGAGACTTAAGCTGTCTGGTTTCCAATTCCTGCTTCTTTCTCTCTCTGTGGATCATTTCAATGCTCTTCATTTAGCAAATGAGGAAAGCAGCATTATTTAATACAACTCACCCACATTAATGAAGTTGGCAACTAAAGAATTTACGTGTTATAATGATATGCTTGTGTACAGCAGGTTTTAAAAGAATATGTAATGAACTGTAATGGAAAAAAGGTATGATGGGGACAGATAATATTTGTAGTGAGTGTGCAGTCTGTTAAGACTGCAGAAGGTTTTCCCTCTGAGAATGGTACAGTTTCTTCAAGTATTTTAACTTTTCTGTTTTGTAAAGAGAAGAAAGTTTTCATTTCTTTGTTTGTTTTTCTGAAATACTAATCAATATTGTTTTGCACTTTATTATGAAAGAAAGTCTCGTGTAAGTTCAAAACACAGGTTAAATGCCTATTCACTTAATGAGTGAGATTAAATATCAGATAAAATGGCTTAAACTTTGAACTTGCTTCAGGGTAGACAATCTTGCTGGGTTCAGAGCTGATGTTCAAGTATTGTAAGCAGTGGGAGGAAGTGAATTCCAGGGAAAGATTGCACCAGCGGAGGTTGCTTACTCCAGGTTTAGGCTTGTTGCAGTGATGACCTGGAATGCTTCTCAACCACTATTCATTATAAAGCTGAACAATTATGTCTGTATAATAGGATGCAATGAAGAGCAGTATCATATTGTTTTGGAGGATCTCATCAGAGCTTGGGTTCAAGCCCCAAAGATTTAAGTCTTCATCATGTGCACTTTGCAGAGAGGGGCGAGTGCCGAACGGGCTTTGTGCGAGGTGGGTGTTTGCCAGGCCAGGCTGAGCCTTGCTACCTGACAGACTCTCATGTACTCCTGTTCTTACCTCGTCGTGGCTTAAGCTTGAGTAAAGCAGAAAGAGGGAGTTTCAGTGTCTTGTCAGTATTTCTAGACTGAGAGATATCCTTTTTTCTTTGTTTTGTTGGTTAAAAGAAGGAAAACAGAAAGGTGCCCTTGGGAATTGTGACCTGGATGTGTTCACAAGGTTACTTCACTGGTCTGTAAATTCCTTAGATCAACCCTGTTAGAGATCACAAGGTTAAAAGAGATGTCAGAACTTGAAAAGGAGATAAGGTTGAGAGTTATGGCAGTGATTTTGATGGTAGAGGAAATTAAAATTTTGAAGCCTTATGCTGATGATGTAGAATTCCCTGCAAGTTGTCACAGCTTCTCTTATTTAGAGAAATAAATCAAATTTATGCTGATATTTAAATTTCAAAGCATATTGCATGTTACAGTGATTTCTTTTGATCTATATACAGAGTATCTGAAACTTTGAATGCAAGTGACACTTCTTGCTGTTACTAAATTAATAAGGAGGAATCAACACAAAAGTAATTAGCTTAGCATCTTCATGTCCTCAGTCTAAATTTGGAGGAACTGGCTTGCAGAAACAATAAGAATCAAAACTTCTTCCTATGTGCTGAAGAGCTGCAAATCAAAAGGTGCAATGCTGAACAGACTGTTACAGACAGTCTTTTTCCTCTTTGAGGATCATGTAATGAAATATAAGCAGCTGCAACTACATTAATGTTGTTAGTGAAATAGATTAAAATTTTTACTTGCCAATCTGCAAAAAAGTGAAAAAAAAATCCTTACCCCCTTCTTCCTCTGCAAAAAAAACCCCAAACAGACCTAAACTCATTATACCTTACCTTACCTTACCTTACCTTCCTGCAATCTGTTTTTCATGATGTCTTGGGAATTCTGGATATGATCTGTAATCCAGCCATGCAAACACTTCTCATCTTACAGCTTTGTTATAGACCTAGTCTGCTTGCGTGCGTAAGAAACTTGCCAATTAATTTTTCTTCTTAGGGTTACAGTCTTTCTTTCAGACTTCGTTGTGATCACGTTCACCTAGTCTGAATTGAATTTAGGACAAAAAATTGGAACTATTTACTTCCTCCCTAGAGACCTCTCCATACACTGAGGTTGATTTTGCTTAATCAAAATCAGGCCTTATGAATTTAAGAAAGTGCTGTGATTTCAAAACTGGATTCTTTGTTGTCCAGAAGAAAAATATGAATGAAATACTGTGTTCAGTCTGTCTCTGGGCCATAACATACAAAATACAAGTTCATGGAAAGGGGCAGAGTGTGAATGGTCACAAGATCAAATTTTTTAAATAAGTTAATTAAATTCTCTTTATGGATGCTCTTTTGTAAACCACTTTAAGAAAGGAATTTGTTCAGAAAGCTGTACCAACCACAAGCAAAATCACTTGTCATTTAAAGAAGTTGAGGCGAGGATTTGCTTGCAGGTAAGGTGGAGGTAGAGCAGAGTTGTGTTGTCTCAGGAAAATCCCTCACCATTCAGTGAGTTGTCCATCACAACTCTTAGTCCTGGAACTCTGGAAAAGCAAATTATGTATTTTCCCTTAAGTAGCTGAGTGGAACTAATGCAGTAATTGTACTCTGGAAAGGAAAAACATTACTGAATTTCTGGAAGTACCTCCTGCAGTATGATGATCTGCGATCCCAGGCAGTAATCTTGTCAGATTGGAGTGAATGTATAATCATGCCTAATGAAGGGCAATTTAGGGCTGAGATGGGCATTGCATTGCCTGATAGTTTCTTTCTGTAGCTATCAGTGTATAAATTGTTTTGTTAATATATACAAATACTTCAAACATAGAAAGGAACTTTACAATATCATGTTAACTGACAGTTAATAAAATTCCCCTCTAAAAGTCTAGCTGTAGCTTAACTTGAGTTCTAGGAAGCAGTGCAATGTTTAAACTTCTCAAACCATGTAAAACTGTATTTCCAGTAAAACATGCAAAAATCCTTTTTTCATTTAAAGTGAGTTTGCTAGTTCTTTTCCCCATGTGCAGTGGCTCTGATGTGTATATTTATTGTACGGACATCTACAGAAACAAATAATAAATAGGAATATCTTGTTCCTTTTAGCTGTAGATGAACTGTGTAATATTTAAGAAACTATTGGAGGGGCTTCAGTGTGCTGCAAGATGTGTTTGCACTCTGTTGTGCTCTGAAATCTTGCATGTGAGGTTTGTGTGCATGTGCCAGCAGCAGAGGTGTCTGATTTACTAGGGATACTTGAAGAGTAAGGATAATTCCTAATACAAAATAGAAAACATCCAAGGTAATGTTAGGGTCATCATGATCATCCATGTCCCACATTTCTTGCATTATTGGTACACTTTTTCTGTACCTTCTCTTTCCAAAATAGCAGATAACCTCGATGTCCAACAGACTGCCAGTGGCTTAACATTTGTTGTCCATGTGATTTGTACTGGTGGGTCTGTTATGCTGCTGGCTTTTGCAGAAATGTTTGGTGGTTTTGTGGTGTGAAATGTGTTGTTTTATAGTCTGAGCAGGGGCCAACAGATTCACTTCAGCTTTAACCAGAGCCTGATTCCAACCAATTACCCCAGAGAATGAATCCTGGCACCTTGTGCCAGTGCTGTTATGTTGATAGATGTCAAGAACAGATCCAGGCAACTCTGCAGCTTCAAAGTTAATATTGTCACTTTCTTGAGTGCTTGCAACTTGTTCCTTGTGTTTGCTGAACGGAAGAAAGGTGAGAACTAACTACTTACTTAAAATTAGAGGAAACGTTTTCAGGAAAAGCACTCAAAATGCGATTTACCTCCAGCTTGTTTACCTCTCGTAAGTTTGAGTGCTCTTCTTTGACTCAATGAAGAGCATTGAGTGAATGTTGTGTGCTGTTTTTCCTGTGTAGACCTCTAGGGAAAATTTAAGTTAACTAAGAGAAAAATGTTAATGAAAATTAAATACTTTTTTTTTTTTCTTTCCTTGGTTGACATGCCATCTTGCTATCTGCCAATTACAGATAGCAATAGGGGTATTGAGTGTTTCCAAAGTCTAATTTTTATTTTCTTTAGCATAGGAGTGCTTTTCAAGCTGCTTTCAAGAGCTGAGCCTTTGTGTTCTTTCCAGAGTAGCTTATACAGCAATGACTTTAATCAACTGGTAACCTGTTTTTTGCTTTCCTTCCAGCTTTGGCACTTAAGCACTTGCAATTTTGACAGTGTTTTGACTGGAGTTTACATGCATATTAGTTCTGTGTGGTCAATAGTCTGTTAGCTGTGTTAAGTTACCTACCATATTGCCAGCTTTCACAGTATCACTGGACATGTTCCTTGCTGTCTTTTGCCTGCTTGCTTACTTTCCCTAGCTCAGGTGACAAACAATGTAATAATTTGCTGGGAACATATGATCCAAACTCCAAAGTTTATCAAGAAATCCATATTCCAGTAATAAAGCAACTGTACTCCTATTATGTGTCTGCCCTGTGATGTACTCCTGAAGACATTTATCATTCTGTTTTGATAGTTATTACATCGTAGTTCCTTGGTGATGTCATGAGCAACAAATGTTCTAGTCTTTTTTCTGTCAGAAAAGGCATTTTGGGGAGTGTGAGCTAAGGATAATTGATGCTAACGTGCTACAAAACCATGTAGGGACTATTTTAATGTTGGAATGCTTCCTGCTTTTTCTGCTTCATTGGATCCATAGAAATGGTGGTTCTAAGCATAAAAAGCAGAATATAGCTACATATTGCACTGCCATTAGTATTGTGTGCCACTTGCTTATGAGAACAAGGAGGAGAATGTTTCCTCAAGTTTACTGAAGCTATGCCTTCACGTAGAGAAGGAAAAGTTGGAAATGACCAGTTCTGTCTCTGCACTAAGATAGAGTTTGAAATAGGAGTGTGTTCCTCCTGGAACTACCCATGTAAGTGAACTTCAGGTAATGGTTCTGCATGTGAGTCTACTAAGAGATGCTGGGAAGGAAAGAGTAGTCAGGAGTAGGAGAAGAACCTATTGGAATGTCCCTGCAATTTTCAATATTTCAGCTCTGGATCCCTATTTCCAGTTTTGAGGCGTGGATCTCCATGAAAGCTAAAAAACTCTCTTATTTTTTGTAATGTACTCACTAAAATGTCCACTGTTAGTGTCAACATTTCCCACTGATTTGCCATTACAATAGCCAGCCCCAACCCTGTTTGACTTGTTGGAGGAAACGCTGGAGTTTGAGCGTGGATGAGTGTCATTCACAGTGTCTTTTACTTTTGGAAGCTGTTCCTACCCAGGCCAGAGCAGATGGCATTAGGATAACAAACTAAAAAAGATTCATGATGGTGAAGGACGTCATTGTTTCTGTTTATTTTGTTAAACTGAGAGTCCAACCTGACATACCTGTGGATGCACAAGAAGTAGAATGGGAAGGAAGGGAAATCTTTTATCTAGTCATGAGGATGATGAGCAACAGTCTTCTTGGTATACCATGACATCTGAGATTTAAAGTAAAATCCTTGTATTTTTGATGATTCCTCCTTAAAATGAAACAAAATTTCTTCTTCTCTAGATTCTCAACAAGAGTTTTACCTTATGTATTTATTTTCTCTTTAAACCCAACTGATGTTGTTGTGCAACTGAAGCACTTAAAGACAGTGCCTATGTTGGAACTGCTCAGTAGCTTAAAGTAGAAAGTCTTGTGAGGTCAGGAGTGAAAAGCAAAGGAATAATGTATATCTCCCCCAGCTTTCAGTGAAAATGGTGAGATGCCGAATTTTGTGTCGAGCACCTATCTCTTATTAGGGGAATAAATATGAAATACAGACATGTGATGGAGTGCCTGCTTGTTCCTCTAATGATACTCTGAGAAACAATTTTTTTAATATCCATAATCATATATGACTCTGGGACTGGACTCTTATCTTGTCTCTGAAGTACAGTGGCTTTATTATTAATGTTTTATAATAATAGCTTGTCTTCTCTTTGAAATGTAGATTTTTATTTTTATTTTTTTTGTTACTTTTGGTGTGGTTTAGGTTCTTGTAGGCTTGCCAGCTGGAGCTGTTTGTGTAGTTTAAAAAGTGTGAGAAAAGGGAAGTCCTTTCTGCTCTTTCTAGTTGGAATTCTTTCTGGTTCCTGGAGTGGCACAGAAGAGAAAGGAAAGAAAAAATATTGTTGCTATATTTTTTAACATTGAACAGCTGCTTTTCAAATTATTATTATTTATTTATTCTTACATGTACATTCTGGCATGACTCACAAGTGACGTAGAGTTTATGGGATTCATCCTCTTTGCTCTGGGGACGTTTGTCTGCATCAGAGAAATATCACACATTGTGACAGCATTGGCAACCTGTCTTCCACAGACTCAGCACTGAAACTGATGGGTAGTTGTAGACATGACTGAGCCATACTGGCAAAGCTTTCTCATGCTTGCACAGCTCCTGCCTTTACTGTGTCTTATCTGCCCCAGGCCCTTAGTCACAACAGCAGTACAGGAACCAAATTAACATTCAGCTTCACATGAGGGAGGAAAGAATTGAGCCATTCTTTCAGGGTGCTGCAGAACTCCACTAGTGGCTTCCAGAGTTAAATCTGTAAACAGCCAACATGCAATCTGAATGCCCTAATGAAGACACTGTAAGTAGACCTTAACAAGCACAGTCCAACAAATATTCTCACTAAGTTTCTGAATGGCATCCATTTCCCCCTTACCTTAATAAGGAAATATGTTAATAAAATGGTTTTGTAGAGGACAGTATAGATACTTACTACAGTATATGTCTCTGAAAGACAGAATACCCTTGCAGTCATTTGAATGGTATTTTGCAAGCAGAGCTATGTTTCAAAAGAAATTACACTGATAGTCAGCAAACTGGCAGGTGAGGAGTGAAGAAGTGCTACAGTCAGTATTCTGGTATTCAGCTTGCTTGTGCAAAGCAGGCTTCTCTCCAGATTCGTGAAGACTTCTGGAAGAAAAGTCTCTAACTTGTGGAGGGTTTTTTGTGTCATTGCAAAATACTAAGCCTGTTTTTCCTTTTTAGAGAATCCTGCTAAAGGCTGTCTTCACTCTGGTTTGCAGCTTCATTCATTCCCGTTCTGTTTTTGCTCTTTTAAAGGTTTAGTTTCGCTGCAGTATAACTTTCAGCATCTGTAAGGACTCTCTATGGATTGGTGAACAATAGGGGGGAAGTGAAACTTTTGCCAGCTCCATATGGACTGAAGCCTACACTTAAAAATGTTCTGGGCCTCTGCATCCATCTAATGTCAAGGTCCTGATTGATCAGTGCTGGGAATAGCATCAAATTCCAGCTGGTTGTGATGTGCCTGGTAATACTGAACTCATTTGGAAAGGGGGAAGGAAAAGGAGATGAATAAATAGATATTCCGCAATTCCTTAAGTCAGGATTCCTGTAGCTCTACAGGTGTGGAATAATTTTGGCCACTTATTCCTTATACCTCAGAGCTTTTCTGTACTGAAGTCAGTGAGGAATGGCCTTATGGGATCAAACTGTTGTTAGAGAAGTTGGGGTATGTTGCTACCTGTGATTTTTCTGTATGAAACCCAAAGTATTCAAGTGTGGCTTAGCAAAATTCTGAAGTCGTGTCAAAGCTGTGCTTTTGCCAGCTGTGGAATAATATTGCAAATAAGGTTTTGTACATACTTAAAAAGCAGAAAGACTGCATTTTATTTTGTGTGATTAGATGAGGAATCCTTCAGTTAAAGGCCCATCCTAAATGAGTCCCTCTCAAATAAATGAATTACATTAAGGTTTTAAGCATGTTGTCTCAAAAGTTTTTCTTCAATAAATGCTTTTTAAGAAAAAGGATATTGAATTTTGAGGTTATTAAAATATGTTAAATGCAAGTCCTGTGTAGTAAAACTTAAGCTCAGAATAAAATAATGCATTTTTTTTAATTCCTCCAAATGCCTAAAACTAATACGTATGGAGCCGCAGATCAGAATGTGAATGTAGTGTAATGTTTTTTAGTGGAGGTGTAAGTGATTGAATTCACCAACAAAATTAGAGCAAGTTTGTAGATTTCCAAATTATACTTAACTATAAACATGACACTTCTTGTGTCAAGTAGTAGAAAATAGGATAAGCAATTATAAAGAAAATGAAGAATTTTTTTTCTCCTTTTTGTTGATAGGCTTATTTCACAGAACCACAAAATAGGTGGGGTTGGAAGGGACCTCTGGAGATCATCTAGTCTAACCCCCCTGCCAAGACAGGGTCCCCTAGAGCAGGTGGGAACTCATCCAGGTGGGTTGATTTGTCTCCAGAAAGGGAGACTCCAAAACCTCCCTGGGCAGTCTGTTCAGTGCTCTGCCACCCTTAGTGTAAAGCAGGTCTTCCTCAGGTTGAGGTGGGACTTAATGTGTTTTAGTTAATGGCCATTGCTCCTTGTCCTGTACACCATTGAAAAGAGTTCATCATCACCCTCTTGGCAGCATCCTTTGAAATATTTAAATACACTGATGAGAACCTGTCTCAGTCTTCTCCAGCCTAAGCACACCCAGCTCCCGCAGTCTCTCCTGACAGGACAGATGCTCCAGACCCCTCATCATCTTTGTGGCTTCTGCTGGACCCTTTCTAGCAGCTCCTTGAGCTGTGGAGACCAGAATTATTGATCACAGTATTCCAGATATTCCAATATTCCAGATTAGGGCTGAGCAGAGGGGGAAGATCCCCTCCCTTGACCTGCTGGCCATGCTCTTCTGATGCACCCCGGGGTACCACGGGCCCTCCTGGCCACCAGGGCACTGTGGGCTTGTGGTCAGCTTGTCATTCACCAGGACTGCCAGGTCCTTTCTTATGGAGCTGTTCTCTAGTAGGTCAGCCCCAACCTCCAAGTCTTTCAGTTTAAAGCCACTCTCACCACTCTGCCCTTTTTAAGGTGGATCCCATCCCTCCTTACCAGGCTACAATCATTCAAGTATCATTTCTGAAGTTAATTTTAAAATCCATGGTCTTCCTTTTCAGTCATAACCCAGACTGCTGTTTTGAAAGGTGCTGATGAATTGCTTAAACCAGAGAGGGTATTCTGCTGTTACAACATTTGTTCTCTAATTTCTTTGGTTGAAATATTTAACAGCACTTGCTACTTGCTTATCTTAGATAATGCGATGGGTAATTGCCACCTCCATTCTCTGTTTTTTCTCCCATCTTAACTTTGTTTAACTCCTTGGTTTAAAGATTCATGAAAATAAGTCTCCTGAAGCTTCAAAATAATTAGTCTTTTCACTTTAATGATAGACCTTGAAAAGGGAAGTTAGATAGGCTTTCCCTGAGGTTTAAATTCTCCTCTATTCTTTAAAACTGCATAGTGCAACACTGCACATAAGCAAAGAGGAAAAAAAGAAATTTTTTGCCCCATTACATTCAAAACTGCTCCTTAAAGAAAAGCTATTAAGACAAATTGCATTTAAAAAAACAACTTTGCTTTTCAAGACAAAAATGTGCTTCAAAGCTGAACTATTAGACTTTTTAAAAAATACCTATCTGTGACTGAAAGGAGAACTGAATGTATGTTTTACATGTTATACATATGGCATATATTAGGCATGTATAGTACTACAAGCATAAGTTAGGTTTTTTTCTTCCTTTCTTGGAAGAAAATTTCCTGAAAATCAGGCACCATGTTAGTTATCACTCCTAAGACTTAGCATGAGGTGTTTCTTAAATTCTCAGCTTGAACCAATAGGAATATAGATCTGCATTTAAATGTTACCATCTCTAGAGC
Organism: Irena cyanogastra; assembly: GCA_013397155.1. NCBI lineage: Eukaryota > Metazoa > Chordata > Aves > Passeriformes > Irenidae > Irena > Irena cyanogastra. Next base: position 307,367 of record VWZV01011959.1, on the reverse strand, counting down.
ACTCACTGTAGTTAAAATACATAATATAGAAAATATGCCAGTTAGTAAACAGTTAATATTACAGGTGTTGTTTTAGAAGTGGCCCCATTGCATTATTCTGTTTAGGAAGGGTATTCTCTTTCCAGTTGATCTATCTGTGAATGACACTCAAATGTGAAAGCAGTGATTTATTTTAACATGCTGAACTGCTGTTCCTGACCTATATTATTCTGGAACATCTGTTGCCCTAAATTTTTAGGTTTTGAAGTAGTCTGATGCTTACAATATTTAGTCAGGTCATGTATTGACTTTCTCTGAATTTCCTCTTCGATGTTAATTTTATTTGAATGATGACTTCAGATTTGACTCTTAAAAACAAGCCTTTCTTTCATCTTCCCAAGGCTTCCTTTCCTACCTCCCTCTGTGAATTTAGAGTTTTAGAATTACCTTAGTGTTTTGGTCAATTCCTCTTGGTCATTGAGCTCTGGCTCCGTTCGTGTTTATCCTTCCACTCTCTTTGGAACAGTGACCACCTGTTTACTCTTACTCTCATTATATTTTTAGTGGTCTGCTCATTTAGTCACTTAATTATTTTGGAAAACATACTGCATGATAATTCCTGAAGCGTCCCAAAACGTGGAAGTATTTTTAAAAGCACATTCTTTTATTTCCTTTTAACCTAAAATAATGTTTTCCTATTTGTTTATAAGTACATGGCTTACAGGATTAGCAATGCAGTGTATAAGTCCTTAAATGAAATAATTACATGATGCCTTGCTATTTATTCATCACATTTTGTCAGAGTTCATTAACTGATTAGGAGAAGACTGGAGTTCTTGGTGGAAGTGCTTGTTTTNNNNTTGGGAGAAGCTGGTGTTTTTTGGTGGTTTTTTTTTTTTTTTTTTTTTTTTTTTTTTTTTTTTTTTTTTTTGATTTTGGGTTTTTTTACCCCCTCCAGTTAACATATGGATGATAATTTTTATTCTACATTTTATAATAATCACTACAAAACACCAAATACAACAGGACTCATAATATCTTTGGAATGTCATTTCATTTCCCATTCAGGCTTTTTTTGATGCCCTGCATTCCTGTGCCTTTCACTGGTCTAGCTCTTTCCTTGCTCCCCTACTGCCTTAGCTCCCTTCTCCTCGCCCGTGTGTAAACCTGGTTTTTGCCCTCCACATCTCCCCAGCATACACTCATTTCCCATTGCCATTTCCTGCCTTTGCATGTATTATATTGAGGTTTGGCCCTTTGGGCATACAGAAGTTTGACTTGATGCCAGGGAAGCAATGAGAAGTGATGGTCTTGCTGGCTGATGACAGCTTATTCCTGAGCAAAGCAGCTGCAGGTAAATTTAGTTCTCTGATGAGAGCAACACTTCCCCCCCCCCTCCCCCTTTTATTTTTGTTCCACAGGGAAATTTTGAAAAAGGACAAGCATTTCATCAAAGTTTAAGGAAGATGTGAAGTTTATGAAATGTCCTAATTGTAACAGTTTAGCAAAACCAGACAATGGTGTGTTTACCCCAATTTTACAGGAAATTTGAAAAGGAAGAAGAAGTCCAGCAGCAACAGAGCTTCAGTGTATATGTTAGCATCTGAGCTAGGATTCTGGACTCCCTTCAAAGTCAGCAGAAAAAGTAGGGAATCTGGACATGACTAGTTTAAAGCTGTTGTTGAAAATAGTCAGATGAGTGCTAATTTCTCTAAGGTAGTTTGAAGTATGTTACCTCACTGGAGAATCTCTTCAGGGTCAAGGAGCATTTACTTAGGAGCAATAATCAGTAGTAATTTTGCTTTTGATAAACAACCTTCTGAACTTAAGTTGCCGCCTTTTAAAAAAAAAAATCATTAAAGCATCAGTCCTTGTAATTAAATAAATCAGAGTCGTTGAATAGGTATGATTGATTCCTTAGAGAAATGTTTCTTAGTATTTTCCATCCTCTGTATAATGGGAATTGTGAAATCTTTTAGGGAATATTTGTACTTTCTTAATGCTCAGCTAATTGGGGCCTTAAATATAACAAACTTTTTTGACTGGAAGTGATGTGGATTTGTCCTCTGTTTATTTGTGGTGTTTTTTTTCAGGAAATTGTAACTGCAAATTAGTGATCATGTCACAGTAACAATAGAGCCATTTAATTTTCTTTTCCCCTTTAGGAAGGGTAAGGCAGTGAGAGGGAGGAGGAGAGTTTAGAGATTTTAGCATAGCTTATTGTCTACATGGATGAGAAGCTTTGCTGCTCTGTAGCTTCTCTATTGTCCCATAGAGTTTTGGTGGCTTGACCTGCTCTTCAGTCTGTTTGACCCTTGTTTTTCTGCTCAAGCTTGTGCCTGTCTAATGCTAATTAGAGAGCTGTTTTCAGCCGTGTTCTCCTGAAAGCAGGATGTTGTCTAAAGACCACATTGGTGGTCCCAAACAGTGATGCAAGACATTCTCCCAGTTGCCCTCACTGCCTGCACTGTGAGCAGTTACTACAGGAGGTGCATTATGTAGTTATTAAGCAATGAGGTTAAGGTATCAAGTGCTCAAACAGTGGAGCATTGGCTTGCTCTCTGACTAGCTAGGTGACACATTCAGCCAGGAGCATGCTGGTGTCCTGCCTGTTGATTCAGAACACGGAGAGTGACATATGAAAGACTATTATGTTGAAGATTCAAATAGTGCAAGACTTTTTGTGTGCTGGGCTGCCTTTGCATTCCTTGTAAAAGTAGCACAGAAGAATTAATAGGCATTTGGCATCAGGGCTTCAGAAAATAACTTGAATATTATGAAGCAGCTGCCTGAATAGAACCAAAACCAATGTATAAATTACCCTCAAATGACCTGTTTCTATTCTTTCTTTATTGGGCAGAACTTTGTTAAAATTATGAATCTTGCCTATAGAATTTGTTTTTTGAATAATTAGTACAGTTTTGTTATATTGCACCAATCAACTAGAATATCCTGTAAATATATCATGAAATACTTTGATATTGATACTTACAGTTGCCTAAGTCCATCTCAGTAAGGTATATCCTTGGATAGCTAGGATGGCTTGGAAAGCATATGAAATAAAATTTCTGTTAATAATTTTCTGTCTTTTTCTTTGCATCACAGTTTCACATTTTGAGAAAGATTGATGATGGTGGTGTTCAGAAACTGCTGATACTTTTGTTTTTTTTTCTCTTTTGTTTTGAGTAATGTTACAAATGATGTGATAAGTTTGCTTATAAGTCCATTATAAATTAAGAAACATTTTTAAAATCCAAGCTATTTTGAGTTAACAAAGACACAAAAATTCATTTGTTAGATTTCTTTATGTATTTATCAAATGAATAACTGCAGAATATCCATACTCAAAACAATCTGAAACATTTTATGTCCATATTTGCAGGTGTATAAAGCTTGCTTAGTCAAGGAAATAGTAAGTCTACAAAGACTCGAAAAATGTGACAAGTTTTGGTTTCAAAAATTTTGTTAGTGAGGCCTAAGTGCTTTGTTGATTAAAGTTTGTGAGCAAAAAAAGACTGTGCACAGTCCCTTTTTACTTAGGAGCTGTGGGCCTTATTATTTGGAAGTTATTAGACAGTGCTAAAAGACTCAGCTAAGAGGGAAATCTACTTTCCGTATTACTTTCCCTATTATTAAAAATTGCAAATATGAATATAGGGTGCAGTATGCTAAAGGTGATTATTATTCATAGAGTTGTAGAATATCCGGAGTTGGAAGGGACCCACAAGGATCACTGAAGTCAAACTTCTAGCCTACAGGAGAATCTCAAGAGTCAGACTGTGTGCCCAACAACATTGTCTGAACACTTGAACTCTGTCAGGCTTGGTTCTGTGACCACTTCCCTGGGCAGCCTGTTCCAGTGCATGGCCACGTTCTGGGTGAACAACCTGTTCCTAACATCCAACCCAAGCATCTTCTGAGTACAACTTCAGGCCGTTCCCTTGGGCCCTCGTCACCAGTGAGAAGAGATCAGTGTGTTCAACTTGCCCTCAACTGTAACCCTCAGGTCCCTTTCCACAGCTCTGCTCTCCAGCATCTCATTCCCCAATCTGTCCATACATCCAGGGTTGCCCCATCCCAGGTGCAGAATCCTGGGATGACCATTCATGACCATTCATATGGTTGGTCATTGCCCACCTCTCTAATTTGTCATAGTCTTTCTGCAGGGCCTGCCTGCCTTTGTGAGAGTCAACAGCTTTTCCCAATTTAGTGTTCCCTGCAAATCTGGTATCCCTTCCTGTCCTGTGTCCAAGTCCTTTAAGAAAATGCTGAAGAGCACAGGGCCAAGGATGGAGCCCCGTGGAACCCCACTAGTGACAGGTCACTGCTCTGGTGTCACCCCATTCACTGTAACCCTTTGTGCCTGACCCATGAGCCAGTTGCTCACCTATCATATGATGTGTTTATCCAGCTGTGTGCAGGACATTTTGTTCAGAAGGATCCTGTTAGGGACAGTATTGAAAGCTTTATTGAAATCCAAGAAGATTACATCAACTTACTTTCCTACCGCCACTGCATAGGTCACCTTGTTGTACAAGGTGAAGTAATTTTGACAAGTAGGACTTGGCCCTCATGAAGCTGTGCTGGCTGTGACAGATGACTGTATTGTCCTTCAGGTTTTTTTCAATGCCTTCCAGGATAATCTTCTCTGTAATTTTACCAGAACTGTTACTCTGTTTTGTGTGTGAACACAGTTATTTTGTTAAATGTTTGTTGGTGTGCTTGAATATTTAGAGAAGTTCTATGATAAGTGGATAGCCATGAGTCATCATAGTTGTTCATCAGACTGAAAAATTACTCCATAGAAGAAAAATTACAGGAGTAAAAGCTTCTTAAGGCATGTATCTGTGGTTTGTAATGTAGGAATGTGGATTTCGTGTGTGTGTTTTATTTCCGGTATCTTTGCTGTGAGTGATTACTGCTGAGCTTTCTGTGATTCTATCACAGCCCCAAATTGCTCTTAAACAGGAAATCTTGTCCAGTCATTTTTAAAAAAGAGTGCTTTGGCTGATGTATTTGGCATGCACCTTGTCTATGACTATAGTTATAAGATACCTTATTATTAAGTGAACAAGAGGAAGAACTGTAATATAGAAAAATGCCATGACATGTAAGACCTCTTCAGGTGTTTTTAATCACAGTGCTGCTTTTCTCTTACTAAAGCAGCATCAAGATTTTCACCCCTTCATCATTCTCTGCTTTACAGATACCTTCCTGAATGTAAATTCCCTTCCAAACACTTCATTTTTATTTTATTAAAGAAAAAAGCAGTTATAGTCTTCTCTACTTAGAATCTGTGACTCTTTGAACTATTACCTGAACATTTTGATAAAACATAAAATTCTTCTTAATGTTGATTTCAAAATGGTATGCTGATACCATTTGATGTAAAGGCTACTTTAGAAGTTTGTTTAAAACTCAGGTGGGAAATGTTCTGGAATATTTTTCCTCTAAGTGTGAGTAAAGTTATATAAAGACTAGTATGAAAATCTCTGATTTTTATGGCTAAATATAGACTGCCTAGAGGTTGTTTAAAAAAATCCTGGAACTTGAGTATTGATACCCTTTGTAATTCTATTTTATTCTGCTATGGTTATGGATGTTGTTCTTATTTATCTCTGTTGCTACTTGTACCAAACTGTTGGGAGTCAATATCTTCCAAGAGTTAATTCCACCTACTTCGCTTTCTTGCTTCTACAGTGAAATCTGTTCTTTTTAATTTTCATCTAAATCAGAGAGCTCTCTTCCCCTACTAGTTTTGTGTAAGAGCATTGTTTCATTATTCTGGTTGCATCCTGAATGTTTTATTTTTTTATATATTTTCCCAGTGGAGTGGAGTTAGAAAAGGTCAGTAAATAATTGGGCATTTTCTGTCCCCTTTTTCTCACAGTAAATCAGGTCTTAATGCTCAATTACTCTGCAGCTATTCAGACTATTGCAGACTAGGTATAAGTCACTATGCTCTAATTTGGCAGCGTTTTAGACTTTCTGTGTTGGCTTTTCTGCCAACAGTTCTGCTATTGGTAAAAATGACTGTATGATGCAAGGCAAAGAAGAGTCAAATTTGAGGTGTAACAGAACCTTTCTTTAATACCAAATTTCTAAATCTGAATCTTCTGCTGAAGTGCTGGTGCCTTCAAGTTTTCCTGTGTGATGCCTTTTGTATGGCTATATTTAAAATTATTAGTAAACCTTTTAAGTTAAGGAGAGTAAGTTCTGTGATGCTAATTACCAGCAGTATTTGACTTTAATGTTATAGTACTTAAAACCCAGAAAGGCTATTTATGAGGCAGGTTATTGTTTTTTAGTGCCATCTTGTACAAATTTTAACCTCCAAGTTGTTGTTTCTTTAATAATTTTCCCAGCGTTCTTCCATCATAAGCTTTTTTTCCTCTCTAATAAGAATGTATGAGTGGTCATACTAGATCAAATTGCTTATCCATCTTGTTATTATGCTCACAGGAGTGAACAGCAGGTGAGTAAAGATGTGAATGAGAGCAAAGGAAAACACAGTGATACTTTCTTGGAACCTTAATACCAAGAATCTGCATTTTGGATCTGCACTGAATACCTATATTATTAGTGAGTGTTAGAAAGAATAAAGCAAAAAACTCACTTTGTAGTTCATTTCCTGCATACCACCAGGTGTTTACACATAGGTATTCCATGGCATTTTTGCCTTTTTTTTTTTTTCAAATTTGAAAGTTCTCAGTCTTTTGAGCTATTCCTTACATTAAATACATTTATCTTTTTTTCTATCTGTATGATTTCTTGTTTCCTTTTTAAGAGAAAAAACAAATTAAATAAATTTAAATTTATAATTAAATTAATAAATTAAATAAATTAAATAAATAAATAATTGGGTATGTCTACAAGTATATAGCATGAGATTTTATTTTTTTTAAACTATCCTTATATTCTACTTGAAGTTTGTAATCAATCAGCATTAAAACTCAAGCTTATGAATGCCTAATAACTCCTGAGGTTTTTTTTTATTTTTCATGGGCAGTAGCTAGGTCCAAGTCCATTACTTTCTAAATAGGTGTACTCTGGATATGTTCTGCTTGACTAAATGTACATCTACAGAATATGTTAGGATTTAATAATTTAATAATTTTCATGTAATAAATTGCCTGCAAAATACAGCGAGGGCTTTCTGCAATGCTTCAGAGTTGGCAATAATCCTTACTATTGGATTTAACCCAGCAAACTTTTTTTTTATTTTCACTCTTACTTCTTTTTGCTCCCACACCTGTTTTTCAGTAATTTAATAAAATGAGAACAGCAGTGGTGCCTTTTGGATCTTTCTAGAGACATTCCTATCGGTTTTAAGAATATTTTGAGCTTGTCATAAGGTTTATGCATTTTTTTCTAGCTTGTTTTAAAAGTAGCATTTTCTTTTAATTGTATGTTTACATGGCAGCATTTTGCTCATGAACTTTTTATCAAAAGCAGTGTGTGATTCTGGAAATTCCCTGAGTTTTTTGAAGAAATCACCACAATTGAATTTGTTAGGATGATACCAAACCTTTAGTTTACTTATTAGTATTATAATATATGCATTTTTCTATTTTAATCTTTCTTCTCTTAGGTTTAGCTCTGTTTGAAAGTGTTATATCTGGTTCTCCTTCTGTTGAAGTTTTGTATCAGAATTTTGAGCAACATAAATGCTTACT